>JBBPBX010047432.1:6530-26162 GCA_038048925.1 Garcialebias charrua | reverse complement strand
TATATATATATATATACAGTATATATATATACACACACATATATACTGTATATATATTGTGGTGTGTTGGTGAGGTATGTGGCCTCATCTCTCTCTCACCCAGTAGGAGGAGCCAGCGAGGTGCTCCCCAGGTTTTACCAGGTGAAGAAGAAGAAGTGTTCGTGTGTTCATTCATTCATTCTGTAACTGGTTCTGACGCTCGAAGGATTAAAGGCAACTGCTTGCAGATCAGTTTGTTTCTCCTTCTTCACACGCTACAGTTGGTGACCCCGCGTGAAATATGTCAAGACCAGAAGAGGATGTTGTTTCTTCTTCGGACCCCGCCGCCGCGACGTCCGCTCAGCTGTTGCAGCCGAACCCAGCCGACTTTGCTCCCGCAGCGAGTGTTAAGCTCCCGGAGTTCTGGCAGAGTGACCCGGTTTCGTGGTTCCAGCACATCGAGGCACTCTTTCGCCTCCGAGGCGTGAACGCAGATGAAACCAGGTACTTCTTGGTCGTGTCGGCTCTGGATCAGCAGTCCACCCGCAAAGCCATGCCGCTGCTGCGCGACCCGCCACACGTGGGCAAATATGGCGCCCTCAAAGAGTTTCTGCTTCGAAGGTACACTTTGACTTCAACTGAGAGGGCTGATAAACTGCTATCGCTGCCGGGTTTGGGTGACGGCACGGCTGTGAACATGATGGACAAAATGCTGTCGCTACTTGGTTCAGACGACGGGGGTTTCCTTTTCCCTCACATTTTCCTGCGCCAGCTTCCGTCGCAAGTGAGGGCTACTTTGGCCAATTCCCCTTGTTTATCTACCGGTGATTACCGGGGTTTGGCGGAGGAGGCGGACCGGGTCCTGCTGGCTACCAGACGGTTCGCGGTGCAGAGTACATCGGTGGAGCCGGAGCAGATGGAGATGGAGGAGCCAGCGGCGGTTTCAGCTGTTGGCGCGCGAACTCGGCGGGGGAGCTCTTTGTGTTTCTACCACCGGAGGTTCGCAAACAAAGCTAAGCGCTGCATCCCACCATGTGCATGGGTGTCGGGAAACGAGGAAGCCGGCGCTCAGTAGCAGCTGTGGGCGCTGGCGAGCGAGGTGAGCTGCTCTTCGTCACAGACTCCCTGTCAGGACGTCGTTTTCTGGTTGACTCTGGCTCCCAGAAGAGTTTGGTCCACCCTGTTGGACCTGAATTAGCAAGCCGAGGCAGTGGCCCACTGCTAACTGCTGCTAACGGTTCTCCCATTGGAACTTTTGGCACTAGACGGGCAACAGTTTCTTTCCATGGTCGTGAGTTCGAGTGGGACTTTGTTGTTGCCTCAGTGACTGTTCCTATTATCGGGGCAGATTTTTTATGTGCTCATGGACTGTTAGTAGATGTTGCTAACCGCAGACTTATTGACGCTGTAACTTTTGCAACTTTCCCATGTGTGTCTGGGGGGGCTGGGCCGCTAACTCATGCTAATGTTTTAGTTTCAGGAGATGTTTTTCAAGGTTTGTTGGCAGAATTCCCCTCTCTAACTACACCTGCTTTTTCCTCTTCAGAAACTAAACACGGGGTCGAGCATTTCATCCCTACTACGGGACCGCCCGTTTTCGCACGTGCACGCCGCCTCGACGCTGTTAAACTGGCCATCGCTAAAGAGGAGTTTGGTACCATGGAGAGGTTGGGTATTGTTAGACGCTCTAACAGCCCGTGGGCCTCCCCCCTTCACATGGTACCAAAAGCAGACGGGTCGTGGCGCCCATGTGGCGATTTTCGCCGTTTAAATAACGTGACGACGCCTGATCGCTACCCCATTCCGCACATTCAGGACTTTTCTGTTCGGTTGTCGGGTGCTTCCATTTTTTCTAAGGTGGATCTGGTGCGCGGCTACCATCAAGTCCCAGTGCAGTCCAGCGATGTACCTAAAACTGCAGTAATCACCCCCTTTGGGCTTTTTGAGTTCCTCCGCATGCCGTTTGGACTAAAGGGGGCAGCACAGACTTTTCAAAGGCTGATGGACTCCGTGTTACGTGGCCTCGATTTTGTGTTTGTCTATCTGGACGACATTTTGGTGGCCAGCTCGTCAACCGAGGAGCACCTGTTGCACCTGAAAGAAATTTTTCAGCGCTTGGATGCACATGGCTTGATCATTAATCCGGTTAAGTGCCAGTTTGGTTTACCGGTGATCGATTTTTTAGGTCATCGAATTTCCGCGCAGGGTGCAGTTCCATTGCCTGCCAAGGTGCAGGCGGTGGCAGAGTTCCCACGTCCTCTGGTGGTTAAAAAGTTGCAGGAGTTTTTGGGCATGGTGAACTTTTACAACAGGTTCATTCCCAATGCAGCCCATCTCCTGCAGCCTCTCTACGAGGCCCTGCGCTCGAGGAAGGCGACTGACACAGTGGTTTGGACCCCGGACCGGATCACTGCTTTTGATGGTGCTAAGTCCGCGTTAGCTAGTGCGGCACTCCTAGCCCATCCAGATTCAGAGGCCCCGATTGCGTTGACAACTGATGCTTCGGATATAGCTGTGGGGGCCGTTGTAGAGCAACGCGTTGGCGACGCATGGCAGCCGTTGGCATTTTTCAGCCGTAAATTGCGGGACTGCGAGCGCAAGTACAGCGTTTTTGACCGCGAGTTGTTGGCGCTATTCTTAGCTACACGGCATTTTCGTTTTTTGCTGGAGGGTCGTTCATTTACGGCTTATGTGGACCACAAACCACTCACGTTTGCAATGTCTAAAGTTTCGGAGCCCTGGTCAGCACGTCAGCAACGGCACTTGGCGGCCATTTCAGAGTTTACAACGGACGTCCGCCATGTGGCTGGAAAATCCAACTCAGTGGCAGACTGTCTGTCACGGGTGCTCGTTTGTCCTGTGCTCCTCGGGGTAGATTTTTCTGCCATGGCCGCTGACCAACCGGGAGACGCTGATATAACTGCCCTTCGTGCCGGCGTTTCAGGGCTTAAGCTAGAGGAGGTCAAATTGGGAGAGGGCGGTCCTTTGATCCTGTGTGACGTTTCCACAGGCCGGACACGCCCAGTGGTTCCATCAGGTTGGCGCCGCCGCATTTTTGACTCTGTCCACTCTCTCTCGCACCCAGGTGTGCGCGCGTCTGTGAAACTAGTCAGCGCACGTTTTGTGTGGCCTGGTTTACGCAGAGAGGTGAGGAGTTGGGCAGCGGCTTGCGTGGCTTGTCAGCGTGCCAAGGTGCACCGGCACACTAAGGCACCACTGGAACCATTTCCCATTCCAGCCAAGCGTTTTGACCACGTGCATGTGGACTTAGTTGGTCCCCTGCCCCCATCACGGGGTTTCACACACCTGCTTACAGTGGTCGACCGCACAACCAGGTGGCCGGAGGTCGTTCCTCTTTCTTCCACAACTACCTCCGACGTGGCTGGTGCGTTCCTCTCCACTTGGGTTGCCCGTTTTGGTGTGCCCTCGGACATCACTTCAGACAGAGGTCCCCAGTTTATTTCAGGGCTCTGGTCCGAGATGGCGCGCTCCTTGGGGGTGCAGGTGCATCGCACTACCGCCTACCACCCTCAGGCTAACGGGTTGGTTGAACGTTTCCATCGGTCTCTTAAGGCGGCGTTACGTGCTGCGCTAACAGACGTTGGCTGGGTGGAGCGTTTGCCGTGGGTGCTGCTTGGGTTGCGATCAGCTCCTAAGGAGGACCTCAACGCTTCATCAGCCGAGTTGGTTTTTGGTCAGCCTGTACGAATCCCAGGGGAGTTTTTGTTAGACGCTGCCGCTCCACGGTTCCCCGAAGCGGTGGACCCCTATTCGCAGAGTGGTCTTTTGGTTCCGGGTCCTGTGCACCATTGTTTCCCGCAGGCGTTTGTGCCCACTGCACTCCAGTCTGCCCGTTTTGTTTTTGTGCGACGTGACGCCCACCGTTCGCCCCTCCAGCCTCCGTATGACGGGCCGTTTCGGGTGCTCGAAAGGGGCGCGAAAAGTTTTGTTTTAGACATGGGTGGGCGTAGAGAGCTGGTTACAGTGGACCGCCTGAAGCCAGCCTATGTGTTGGCTGATGATGAGGTGTTGCCGGCTCAGGTTCCTAGACGCGGCCGCCCTCCTGCTCGACCCCATCTTCCGTTTTCTCCCCCCAACTGTGTTCCTCCCCCTGTGGCACAAAATGTTGTTCCTGCACGGGTGCCAGCTGTTTCTCCGCCCCCGGGTCGACGCAGTCGGTTCGGCAGGTTGATTAGGGCCCCTGTGAGAGACTGATATGTTTTGTATTTGCCCTTCTGGGTGTTCGGGGGGGGGCTGTGTGGTGTGTTGGTGAGGTATGTGGCCTCATCTCTCTCTCACCCAGTAGGAGGAGCCAGCGAGGTGCTCCCCAGGTTTTACCAGGTGAAGAAGAAGAAGTGTTCGTGTGTTCATTCATTCATTCTGTAACTGGTTTTGACGCTCGAAGGATTAAAGGCAACTGCTTGCAGATCAGTTTGTTTCTCCTTCTTCACACGCTACAATATATATATATATATATATATATATATATATATATATATATATATATATATATATATATATAATGTATATATATGTATACATATATACATCGTCTTTCGGCTTTTCCCTCTTCAGGGTCACCACAGAGAGTCATCCTCCTCCACCTCACTCTGTCCTCTACATCCTCTGTCTTCACTCCCAACTACCTTCATGTCCTCTCGCTTTGATGAACTCACAATATGGTTTTGGCAAAAGTGTTTTACATCAGATGTCATTCCTGACACAACCTTCACCATTTACCTGGGCTCGGGACCGGCACAAGAGATACTCTGGCTTGTGCTCCCTATTGGCTGGTTTGCTCTTAAAGAAAACAAATCTAGAACATGTTGGGTTTTTTTTTTGTCTGTGGGAGAAAACCGGATTACCTGGCAAAAACCCAGTGTGCTAAATTTGTTTTTGCTCTTAGCGACAACAAATTTGAATTGCTATTAGTCTGACCCCACCCCTGAGGCTAATTTGCCATGGGAGACCCTACAAGGGGCTAAATCCCAGTCAACAGCCCCCAGGATCACAAGGGTACTCAAACCCCTCCACCACGTTAAGGTTGCATTTCTTCGGAGAGGACCATCCATCCATCCATCCTTCCATCCATCCATCCATCCATCTTTTTTGTTGTTGTTGTTGTTGTTGTTTTTTAGCCTGGTCCTCAAGGCACACTGTCCTGCATGTTTAAGATTTGTTCCTGTTTAAACACAACTTATCTCAGTTGGTAACTGATTAACAACTGTATCAGCTGTGTTAAAGCAGGGAAATCTATAAAGCATGCAGTGTGCAATAATAGTTCAAAACCAGCATTCTCATATGTGTGTGTGTGCGTGCGTGTGTGTGTGTTTAACTTACAGTTGGTCTGGTAAAAGGGGTTTCAGTTGTTGTACTCATGACGTTGGTTTTCTTTGCTCTGGTGACCCTGACCATTTTTGCTGTTGCTTCCTCGATCAAGTTCCAAAACGCCTTCAAATGCTCATATGAAGGGATCATAAAACACATAAAAAAATAAAAAAATAGAAAATTCTCTAACATCTCCGTACTCTTTATCATTTAAACTGGTTACAACTTAATCAGATGAAACGATCATTGAGGCGCACAGCAAAAATGAGTTCTTTATGAACTAAGGTCCTTTATGGACTTAAACCAAAAGAAAAACAACAAAAAATGAGAAAAAGAATCACTCTGCATTTTCTTTTTAGGCTAATTATCATATACATCATGTCCCACTGATTCTAGCGGGGTATAATCTTCATCATTTGAAACGAAATGGGTTTGGTGTCCACCATGGTCCAGAGGTGAACCATGACCATGGGTTGAAAGGGTCTGTTCCTTTAGTCCCACTCTCAACATAGTTCGCTCAGATCGTGCAAAGCATCGTGGATGTCTCCTCCTGTTCCTGATTCATCTGGGATGTAGGTACAGCACGATTCGCCAATAATTTTACACACGCCTCCTCATGATGCAGTCAGGAGGTTGAGAATGTCAGTTTTGTAGGATCATCTCTCCCATTGCTTTCAGCTCTCCCAGAGTTCCATTTGCTGATTTGTAGGTGTCGTCGATGAGGCGGGGAGGGCATACCTGTTGATTCCAACCGACTCCTACCCATGGGAAAAGGCTCTGGAAGAACTTTTCCCCTCCATTCCAGATCTTGAATTCCCATGGGACGCCGGTGCTGGTGTTGAGCCCTCCCCATCTTGTTATCTCAGGCATTGCAGAGCGTTTTGTCCTGTGAGCTGAGGGTGTCAGTAGCTTCCTCAGCACAGGCGTCGGGTTGGATAGGGGGACCAAAGCACAAAGGCCCCCCCAATTAGGTGGCAATGCTGTATAGGCTCTGTGTCCACACAAGAAATACCAGTCAGTTAAAACACGAGAGCCTTTGTCACCTGGCACTGCAATGCTACGGTGGTGGTTTCTTGTCGTCCTCTTGTTGGGTTGCTGATGTTGAAAAGTCCTTTGTTCAAGGAGGTGTGTGCAATCGATGACATCTTCTGACTCGAGGCAGTTGGCGTTTTCATCCCAAAACGCTTGGCGGCAGATGTGTCATGGTGATCAGTTCAGGCAGTTTGATGGGGGTCCTTCACTTTATCAGACAGTGGTTTTGTGTAGTCTCGTTTTGCCCAGCTGCCTGTTCCTGGGTGGGTGCTTAGTCCATATAGGCACGCTTGTTGTTCTGTGGGCACAGTAGCAGGTTGAAAACCTGAATTGTAGGTGGCATAGGGTAGATGAGCACAGACATAGCAGTTAGTAGTTTTTCCTTCATAAGCAGTTTTGTTCATCAGTTGCCACCATAGGTTGGTGCTGTAGTCATGGGGGTGTTCGGATCTCAGCAGATCGGTGATATCGCCGTTCACTATGTAACTTGCTTCCATTGTTGCTAGGTATACAGAAATACTAGAAACCCAAATTGTCCTAACAGAGCAGGGATCTTAAGTTCTTCACTGGTTTTGAGATGACGGTCACTAAAAGAACCACCTCCTTTGTCTAGTATTTCTGCAATTTACAGTGACTGAGATGTATCCAACTGGGTCGTTCAGCAATCTTCACAGCAGAAGGTGTACTCAGTAGTACTTGGTATGGACCTTCCCAGCGTGGACTGGCCCAAGTTTTTCTTTTGATGATTTTGATGAAGACCCAGTCACCAGGTTTTACTGTCACTTCCTGTGGGGACAGAGAATCAGAAGACAGTAAATTTGTCCTGAACACTTCTTTTTCTCTAAGTTTTTTTTTTTTTTTTTCATGTAATCGGAAAAGAGGCATCCTGTATGGTCTGCCATGGATTATTTCAAACGGAGTCAGACCATTGGGTATTGGAGTGATTCTCATATACAACTTAACAAGGTCTAGGCATTCTGGCCATGGACGTTTTGTGTTATCCATGGTCTTTCTTTCAAAGAATTCAATAAATCCAAAGCTGAACAAACATTCACAACTTCCTGTTCTTCGACAGAACTGGAGTTGTGAGTGTTATCAACTAGTCATGCATTATAATCGTCTCTGTTATCGGAGCGGTTTCTTGCAGCAGGAAATGCTTCTCTGTGAGCAAATTCTCTTCTGTTTGGTTGATCTAAATCTTTCCTGCAGTCACGTGCAAGATGTCCGATCTCGCCACACCTCCAGCAGTCGTCAGGATTATATTGTCGGGGACGGCTATACTGTGGTTTGTATCTGCTAAACCCACGGCCTCTCGGTCTCATGCGTCTACCTCTGTTGCTGTTTCTCATAGGAGCATTGTAATATATTTCTGAGTCTGGGTCATTACTGTAAAACACATTTGTGTTGTTGTTTGGGTTATCTCCTGTTTTCTTTTTCAGCACTTTCTCAGCATGACGTGCCCATTGCATAAAAACCTCAACAGTACAAGTGTCCAGTTCTACAAAGTGTTTCTTTATCCAACCTGAAATGTTTGGACTACAAGATTGTAGCAGACCGTTCTTTAGCTGTTGTTGATAAGCTGAGGTTGGCTCGTCGTTGTGATTGATACCGCTATAAATTTTGAAATCCTTTTCATATCTTAATTTAAAATCATCGACATCTTCCCCTTGTTTTTGTTTGATTGCAGAGAGTGCAGCATAATCAGCTTTTCGTTTGAAAACTGTGCACACTCTACCACAAAGAGCATCCCACTGTTGCTTGTAACGTCCAGTTAGGTGGTTTGGGGTTGTTATATCATAGGGGAGGGGGGCCCCATCATTTCCCCTGCCAGTGTAGTCACCACGCACTCGGGCCCAATGTTTTCCCAAAGACGACTGGGCTGCTTCCCCGGTCTCATGACCATTAAGGCGATAGGAATGTATAATACCTTCCATATCCATGATCCACATTTCAGGATCCTCCAAATGACTGCTAACTCCCTCTACAGCCTTTCTAGCCTCTTCGAGGGTCCATGGCCTAAAAACTAAAGCATGTTGCGGGTTGCCCTTTATATCTGCAGCTGGATTCATGACTTGTATCAGAGGGAAAGCGTTTGAAGAGGGGCAAGGAGGTTGTGAAGTGGAAGACTGCATCTTTGACATTTTTCTAGTGACAACGTGGTTATCTGTTTTGGCCTCTGACGATATGCTTAATATCGCTTAATTGCTTAAACGATATGCCTGGGTTTTTGCCAGGTAATCCAGTTTTCTCCCACAGACAAAAAAAAAAAAACCCAACATGTTCTAGATTTGTTTTCTTTGAGAGCAAACCAGCCAATAGGGAGCACAAGCCAGAGTATCTCTTGTGCCGGTCCCGAGCCCGGGTAAATGGTGAAGGTTGTGTCAGGAATGGCATCTGATGTAAAACACTTTTGCCAAAACCATAATGTGAGTTCATCAAAGCGAGAGGACATGAAGGTAGTTGGGAGTGAGGACAGAGTGAGGTGGAGGAGGATGACTCTCTGTGGTGACCCCTGAAGAGGGAAAAGCCGAAAGAATATATATACAGTATATATATACAGTATATATATACAGTATATATTACAGTATGTATATATATATATATATATATATATATATGTATATGTATGTATGTATGTATGTATGTATGTATGTATGTATGTATGTATGTATGTATGTATGTATGTATTGTATGTATGTATGTATGTATGTATGTATGTATGTATGTATGTATGTATGTATGTATGTATGTATGTATGTACAAGCCCAAAACCAGAAAAGTTGGCACGTTGTGCAAATCGCAAATAAAAACAGAATACAATGACTTGCAAATCTTTTTCAACCCATATTCAACTGAATAGAATGCAAAGACAATATATTTAATGTTCGAACGGAGAAACTTTATTTTGTTTTGCAAATAACCATTAACTTAGAATTCAATGGCAGCAACACATTGCAAAAAAGTTGGCACAGGGACATATTTACCACTGTGTTACATCGCCTTTCCTTTTAACAACACTCAGTAAACGTTTGGGAACTGAGGAGACCAATTTTTGAAGCTTTTCAGGTGGAATTCTTCCCCATTCTTGCTTGATGTACAGCTTAAGTTGTTCAACAGTCCGGGGTCTCCGTTGTCGTATTTTACGTTTCATAATGCGCCACACATTTTCAATGGGGGACAGGTCTGGACTGCAGGCAGGCCAGGGGAGGACCCGCACTCTTTTGCTACGAAGCCACGCTGTTGTAACACGTGCAGAATGTGGCTTGGCATTGTCTTGCTGAAATAAGCTGGGGCGTCCATGAAAAAGACGTCGCTTGGATGGCAGCATATGTTGCTCCAAAACCTGTATGTACCTTTCAGCATTAATGGTGCCTTCACAGATGTGTAAGTTACCCATGCCTTGGGCACTAATGCACCCCCATACCATCACAGATGCTGGCTTTTGAACTTTGCGCCTATAACAGTCCTGATGGTTCTTTTCCTCTTTGGTCCGTAAGACACGACGTCCACAGTTTCCAAAGACAATTTGAAATGTGGACTCATCAGACCACAGAACACTTTTCCACTTTGCATCAGTCCATCTCAGATGAGCTCGGGCCCAGCAAAGCCGGCGGCGTTTCTGGATCTTGTTGATGAATGGCTTTTGCTTTGCATAGTAGAGCTTTAACTTGCACTTACAGATGTAGCGACGAACTGTAGTTACTGACAGTGGTTTTCTGAAGTATTCCTGAGCCCATGTGGTGATATCTTTTACACACTGATGTCGGTTTTTGATGCAGTACCGCCTGAGGGATCGAAGGTCACGGGCATTCAATGTTGGTTTTCGGCCTTGCCCCTTACGTGTAGTGATTTCTCCAGATTCTCTGAACCTTTTGATGATATTACGGACCGTAGATGGTGAAATTCCTAAATTCCTTGCAATAGCTCGTTGAGAAAAGTTGTTCTTGAACTGTTCGACAATTTGCCCACGCATTTGTTCACAGAGTGGTGACCCTCGCCCCATCCTTCTATGTGGATGACTGAGCATGTCAAGGAAGCTGCTTTTATACCCAATCATGGCACCCACCTGTTCCCAATTTGCATGTTCACCTGTGGGATATTCCAAATAAGTGTTTGATGAGCATTCCTCAAATTTCTCTGTCTTCTTTGTCACTTGTGCCAGCTTTTTTGAAACATGTTGCAGGCATCAAATTCCAAATGAGCTAATAATTGCAAAAAATAACAAAGTTTACCAGTTCGAACGTTAAGTATGTGGTCTTTGCAGTGTGTTCAATTGAATATAGGTTGAAAAAGATTTGCAAGTCATTGTATTCTGTTTTTATTTGCGATTTCCACAACGTGCCAACTTTTCTGGTTTTGGGCTTGTATATATATATATATATATATATATATATATATATATATATATATATATATATATATATATATATATATATATATATATATATATATATACATATATATATATATATATATATATATATATATATATATATATATATATATATATATATATATATATATATATATATATATATATATATATATATATATATAATATATATATATATATATATATATATATATATATATATATATATATATATATATATATATATATATATATATATATATATATATATATATATATATATATATATATATATATATATATATATATATATANATATATATATAACATCTACATTGTGTGTAGTCCATTATCCACAAGGTGGGCCTATCATATACAATACGTGTCACCTTTACATTTACAGGCAAAGAAATGCAGCCTAACACTAATTTCTCGTTAGTACAGTGGTTAGTATACCCGCCTATCATGTGGGAGACTGGGGTTCGATTCCCTGACGAGAAGTTAACTTTAATAGGAGACCAAGATGGTGCAGAGGTAGGGCAGCCGACTTGGGACCAGAAAGTCACAGGTTCAACTCTCCACCATGCCCACATGCTGTGGTGTCCTTGAGCAAGACACCAAATCCCTAATTGCTCCCCGGGCAGCTTACATAACTGCCAACTGCTCCACCTGGGTGTATCTCAATTGGGATAGGTTAAATGCAGAGAAATAATTTCATCATTGTTTTGGAACATACATTGATGACAACACAGCACTTTACTTTACTATGTGCTAAATTTAAAATCAATAACTACTGTAGTAGGTAGGCTTACATGTGAAGTGGTGGCATAATAAAGTAGACTAACTTGCTTCATCCTTACACAGTCGAAGAATGTAGTGTAGCCTAAGCCCCAGTTCATTCATTCATTCAACCTTTATTTAAACAGATAAGTCACATTGAGCCTCGAAGACTAATTTACAAGTGAGATCTGTTGGACAGACAATAAAAGTGGTGAAAAATAACACATAGGGTTTGGAGACAAAAAAATTCCTAACACATTTTTGACCTCTGTTTGAAGGTTAAAAAAAAGTCCTTCATGATGCAGGTGGCCCTCTTCCTGTATCATGAAGGACCCCACTCACCCAGCACACACACATTTTGCCCCGCTCCCCTCAGGAAGGAGGTTGAGGAGCATTAAGTGTAGAACCACTAGACTGAGGAACAGCTTCTACCCTGAGGCTGTTAGACTCATGAATATTTAACCAGAATAATCACAGTGAAAAATCACATGTTGCTGCTGATCTGTTTCATGTTGATGTGTTCATGCATGCTCATCTGCTCACACAGACTCATGTTTGTGCTGCTGTTCGGCGTATTGTTTTAATGCTGCTAGTGCCTAGCGTATTTTTAGTTAACGTTTTTCTTTGTTCATATCTTAGATCTTATTACTGTTTTTCTTTTACATTTTATACTTTTGTTGAATGTAACTGGGACCCTGTGTACACAATGTCATTCCACCACATGTACAACATGTGGTGAGAATGACAAATAAAGAACCTTGAATCCTTGTATGGGTTCGGATCCATGGTGTTTATTACGTTTCAGTCATTCAGTCAAAAGAACAGTGGCGAAGTCTTGAAAACTTGGACTATCAGATTTAAAGTGACAGGATTTACTGTATTCATCTGTTGTCTATGAACTCTTAACATGCAGGTTAGGGAACCGGACCATAAAGAACCCTTCACATATCCTCTTCTCATCATTTGACTGACTTCCATCTGGTCGCTGGCTCCACTGCCCTGCCTGCAAGACACAGAGGAGAAGAGCTACCTTTGTGCCCAGGGCTGTCCAGCTCTTAAACAAATAGTCCTGTTTTTTAATATTCATACACATCCCCTCTCCATACACATTCACACTATGCCCACCCCTCATACACATACACACATACATCGCCCCATTCCACAGGACTTCTGTTGCAAAAAGGACTTATTTACCTCATTGCCCATTTGCACCTTGCTAATGCATACTGTAATGGACTTTCTTCTAATATGCATTTTTTGTATTATTTTATATATGCTCTACATGCCTCTTTTAATCCCCCCCCGGGATGATTATATATTTTTTATTTAATTTGAACTTAATTGAATTATCTGCTGCGTGTCTGTCTGTTAGCAAAATTACTCATGAATCACTGGACAAATTTTAATGAAACTCTTAGAAAGTAATAATTAGATGTAGGTAGTCCTCGGGTTACGACGGTCTCGAGTTACGACGTTTCGTAGTTACGACGTTTTGTGGTTACGACGTTTCGTGGTTACGACGTTTCGTGGTTACGACGTTTCATGGTTAAGACGTTTCGTGGTTACGACGTTTCGTGGTTAAGATGTGTCGTGGTTACGACGCATCTCCCATTTACTATGAACAGCCTTTTGTCGAGTTATGCAGCGGCCACTGCGGTGGAAGAATACAGTATTGCATTGTACGCAATGCGGTGGCGGAGGTATACAGAGCTGGATGGAGGTGGAGCTCCAGAGAGCAGGAGGCCGGGTTTGGACCGACCGAGTCCGATCAGAGGTCGCTGCGGTCGGATACACGAGCTGGGAGCTGGACGGCGGTTTTACATCGTAAACGGAATAGAGAATACAGCGGATGGACGGAGGAATACGGCGTCACCAGCATTCCAGTAGGTCATAAACTCTTTTTGCCCTTCATTATGGATCCCAAACGTATGGGTTTTTTGATAATTATGTAGGGTACTGTGTTAGGATAGGTTAAGTGCTTGGTAATACAGTACTGTACATGTATATGGTGCAGTATGTACGTATGTTCCGACTTACGTCAGAAATCGGTTTACGACGCTGCCTAGGAACGGATCTACATCGTAAGTCGAGGACTACCTGTACAATAGTCCCTCGTTTATTGCAGGGGTTTGTTATGACACTCCCGCGATAAGTCGAAAATTGTGAAGTAGGAACGCTATGTATTTTAGTGTACAGGTAGTCCTCGACTTACGACGGAGATCCGTTCCTATGCGCCGCCGTAACACAAATTTCGATGTAAGTCAGAACATACCTACATACTGCCCCATATACATGTACAGTACTGTACAGTTACCAAGCACTTAGCCTATCCTAACACAGTACCCTACACATAATTATCAAAAAACACACGTTTTAGAGCCCTAATGTGCACATCTAATTCTCCAGCTCCCCGAGCGCTTTTCTATAGCTGCTCACTGCACCACCTGGTAGGTGGTTGGGTTAAATGCAGAGACGAATTTCGTCTGTGTATGGGAAACATACGCAGATGACAGGAAAATACATTATTATTATTATTAATGAAGGCGAAAAAGAGTTAATTTCCTACTGGAGAGCCGATGAAGCCGTTTTCCTTCGTCCATCTTCTATTTGTTTACGAAGTAAAACCGCCGTCCAGCTGGTCCATCTGCCGTATTCCAACGTGAAACCGCCGGCAACCTCGTCCAGAGCATTTACTTTTCCACTGCTTCGCTGGTTCTGCCTCTGTCCAGTCCGGTCTTCCTCGTGAACGTCAGTCCAGTAAGGTCTCCCCTGTATTTTTCCACTCTGCTCCCGCTGCTTCTGGTCAAGCTCCGCTGCTTAAACCGTCAAACCGGAAGTAAAACCGGAACTCAGCGTTTCAAAATAAATTTTCATATATATATATAGTATATATATACATATATATATACATATATATATACATATATATACATATATATACACATATATATACATATATATATACATATATATACATATATATACATATATATATCAGTGGCGGCTGGTGATATTTTTTTATGGGGGGGCGCCATAAAATTTTTTTAAGCATGTGTAGAAGTATGCATAATTATGTTTGTATACTGTAAAGTAAGTTTGTTCATGTTTTTTATTTGTATATATCAGGTGTATCCATTTGTATAAAACTATCATTAATAAAACATGGTTCATCTTCACCTTGTTTGAGGCATCAGTGTGAAAAGAGAATGGGAGTGTTCTGCTTCCACTTTTCAATTGTTAGACAACTTCTATCATATTCTGTTATTATTTTAGTAATACAAGTTCATAACATAAATAGAATTGTGAGGGTCCAGACTTAAAGACCGTGTAAAGTGAATTTCAATATTTTCTTAAATAAACATTATAAATGTCATAATTGTAATGTTGTAAATGAGTAAAAAGTCTCAAAATTGTAGCTCAATTAATTTATGAGTTATAGATGAAACTGTGTATAAAGACATGTGTGTTTCAGGATTTTTTAGGCGTGTTTTAAACGGGACCGCGTTTCGTCACGCGGTCCTCATTAGTATAGCCCTACCCCCTGCTGCTCCAGCCATATAAATTGTTCTTCGCATGGGTGGAGCCGTTCACTCGTGAATCACAGATAGCATCAGATAGCAATAGCATAGATATTTTGTTCATTGTTAGCTAGCTAATCAATTATGCGTCGTTCCTGCATCTTCCCTGGATGTCGCAATGGTCAGGGCACCCACATTGAGACGCAGGAGGGAGTCAGAACAAACCCAGGCTGCTGCTGGAGCGGCCACCTGCAGCTCCGCGCGGCGCGCGTGTGTGTGTGTGAAGAGAGCGATCCGTGGCACCGGCCCGTGTCCAGAACCGCCACAGGCCGTGAAACGCTGTGACTCCGCTGACACAGATGAGATAACAGTTATCAACGTGATTTACTCTATTTTAATCACCAACACAGACCCCGCATGCGATGTGACCGGGTCGGACCGGGTGCAGCCGCTCATCTTCTAAAATAGCGCTTATTATTAAACACATAACAGCGGAGTTATGAATTATCTTTGTGTCCTCAACTTTAAAACAAAACCAGAGTTGTTAGTGCACTAAAAACAGCGTAACTCTTGGAAAAAGGAGTTGCTGGCAGCCAGAAACGGAGCAGGTGGATCTCTGCTTCTCGTCTGCCTGTCCAGACACTGCTCAGCTCTGAAGGGTGCAGGAAACCACGCCCACTGCTGACACGCCCCCACAGTTTCAGACTAAGGGAAAATAAGTTTTTTTCATGATTTTTGACACTTAATTTTATAAGGAAAACAATGTTTTTAATCAGTCAGATTTATATGGGTGATTAATAACACATATTTATGCCATGTGACAAACTAAAAACACAAATTTAATTTCACTTTACACGGTCTTTAAATAAGGACAAAGGTGTTCAAAAATCCACCAAATAATTCAATATAACAGTTCCAAAAATAAACTAACAAATAATTAAATTTCAATGAAAAATAAATCAAAAGATAATAACAAATTTGGCCCAACTTAAACAGGTCAACTGAAGTCTAACAAGGAGGAATGATTCCAGATTAGATTTTAAATAACTGATTTATGGGGAAGAAAAATGATCTATTTTACTGTGATCCACCTGATGAGCTCCACTATACTTAAGGCTGCAGTCAAGTACTCTTCGCTGGAGCATTGATGCCTACTCATGGTATTTATGCTTCTAGCCAGTTTCTGAGTACAGTACTTTGAGAGACACTTACCTTGTTTTTTGTTGTGTTTCCAGTCCTCGTTTCCATCTTGGTCCTGGGACCAGTTCTCTGCTCATCGTGTCTTGCCCTCCAACCACTTTCCTGCCTCATTTCGCCCTCTGGGATTCATCTCAAGGAACTAAGGATTTCTCTGTAAAATAACAAACAAAACTAGATCAATCATCTTGAAAGAGCCTTCTGGTCAAGCCTTTCTGACAGTTTGTTTCATCTTCTAGGAAATCCAGAAGATCCCTGTACATGTGTACAGTATATAGACTTGCACTGTAAATAATAAACACTGTTACTTTTGCACCTCTTCGTCTTGTGTCGTTCTGGGTCTCATTACCAACTGGGTAAACCTTTGAAATCATAACACTATGACCACTTTATTGTTCTTTTTACATATTTTGTGCTAATTTCAGCTTACTTTTTTGTTGCTAGTTTTATATCTTTCAAAATATGAAACTTTCCCTTAAACATTATTCTCTTAAATCTGTTTTCTTTTTTATCTTGTTGAGATTTTAGCTACTGTTCTGCTACTTTTCTGCTACTTTTAACTAGCATTTTGATACTTTCAGCAAAAAAATGCTACTTTAGCTAGTGTTTTGCTACTCATCAATATTTTCCTCTTTTTGCTGAAGCTTAGCAGTTTAAGCATCTGTCTTTTAGCTACTATATGTCATGTGTTTGCCCCTCACAGCCAGCCATGTTCATGTTTGTTGTTAAAGAAAGTGAAGTGACCTAAAATCCGATATCAGTCTCCTTAAGTTGGTCACCCACCAGACTGGTCTAAGGGTCTTTTCTTCCACTTTATGATAAAGAGGCTCTGGGTCCTGCAAGGACAATAACCTTCACATCAACGTGAAGAAGACAAAGGAGATGATTGTGGACTTCAGAAGGAACAAACAAACCCCACACACCCCACTGAACATTGGAGGATCTGCAGTGGAAGTGGTCTCCAGCTACAAGTACTTAGGTGTACGGTACACATGAACGATAACCTCAGCTGGAGCAACAACACCACCAGCCTGATCACGAAAGTTCATCAGAGACTCTACTTCCTCAGACGGCTGAGATGAGCTGGTCTGAGAAGTTCAGACCTCACCTCCTTCTACAGGTGTGCAGTGGAGAGAGCAAATAAATAGAATCAATCTACTGTATTTTTTTAGTACCAGAGTTCTCTTAAATATTCCTAATATTAAAGGTCCTGAGTTGACTCCTAATGCATCTTAGCATATATAACATTTCACCATATAAATGTACCTTAAATGTTTCAATGTTAATAAGCTAGTAACTTGCAAGAGACTTTGTTTTCATTCTCCAGATCAATACAGTGTTAAAAATAGTAAAACACCACAAGTGAAAATACTCACTTTTGGGATATGGGAAGTCACCTGCTGCATGATGAGGTTAAGCTGGACATCTTGGATCTTCTTCTGTACACCACCTGTCTGTTACACAGGTGGTAGATTGGATGCCGGTGTGTAGAGATGAAGGTGTTGTGTGGATTTTTTTCTGTAAAGAAAGTACAGAAGGCACATTAATTATGTATTTTTTTTTAGCATTTTCCACATTGCTTGAAGTGCTTTGTGTACACATATGTAATCACATTTTAACTTTCTTAATACAACATAAATAATAATATCCAGGTTATTTCAATTGCATTCCATCCACAGTGATCTTTATAATATTAAAATTAAATTCAAATAATTATATAATCACTGTTTCATAACATGAAAAATTCAAACTATTTAATGCTTAAATCTTTCTGCTACTTGATTTATTTAAGTTTAGAGTGTCTTTGAAACAACAGCACAACTTATAATGAAACTAAAGTTTAACTAAACTAAACTAAAACTAAAGTTTATTTATTCATTCAGATTTATTCATCAGAAAATTTGCAACTGCTGCTAAACGAAACGAGACAAAAGTTAACTAACACAGACAGACACTCTGAGGAGTAAACAGTTCATGATGAGCTGAAGATGGACAGACAGGAGTCGTCTTCACACATTCGGGTTTATAACTAGCAAGTAGCAACTTTTATAATGTTGCAGTACACCACAACCATGAGCACAGCTACTAGCTACTGTGACTGACTGCAACAACCACCGTCCCACACACACCACCACGTCCCGAACACAGATGAGAACAGCTCAAACTTTGCTCATGTGTGCTCAGCGATTTATTAAACTCACTAATTATTACTTGCTTACCTGTGTAGAAAGGCACCATTAATAATTACAGCTGTTTCAACGTCGCTAGTTGGCCGTGTGATCAGCTCTGACTGTAATGGTCCCCCGCTCCCCCTCCTTCCTCGGCTCGAACCGGAAGTGCTGGCGATCCGTGGCGATAAGAGACGAGTCCAGGCTCGAGGGCGGCGGAAAATGCGACCTGTACAGTCCAAAAGTTTTGTACAGATGGGACATAAGCTACGACCGCTAGCGGCCGCTAGTTATAATTAGATTCAATGGAAAAGCATGGGAAAAGCCCCCAGGCGGCGCCGAGCAGGGAAACCGGAAGTACGTCACTCACAATCAGAAAACGTTTTTTGAAACAAACAATCATTACTCATAAAATATTTATCCTACACAACTAAAAACATATATGCATGCATTTCGAAATATTTTTATTTTATTATTTCACTTTTATATAAAAAAAATAAATAAATCTTCAAATGGTGAAGAAGAAGAGCTGCAGTTCAAAGGAGGGGCGGCGCCCCTAGCGCCCTCTAGTGGCGGCCGCCTCTGATATATATATAATATATATATACATATATATATATATATATCCCAAGTCGGCTGCCCTACCTCTGCACCATCTTGGTCACCTATTAAAGTTAACTTCTCGTCAGGGAATCGAACCCCAGTCTCCCACATGATAGGCGGGTATACTAACCACTGTACTAACGAGAAATTAGTGTTAGGCTGCATACCTTTGCCTGTAAATGTAAAGGTGACACGTATCGTATATGATAGGCCCACCTTGTGGATAATGGACTACACACACAATGTAGGTTATATATACAGTATATATATATATATATATATATATATATATATATATATATATATATATATATATATATACTATATATATATATATATATATATATATATATATATATATATATATATATATATATATATATATATATATATATATATATATATATATATAATATATATATATATATATATATATATATATATATATATATATATAAATATATATATATATATATATATATATATATATATATATATATATATATATATATATATATATACATATACATATATACATATATACATATATATATATATATATATATATATATATATATATATATATATATATATATACATATATATATATATATATATATATATATATATATATATATATATATATATATATATA
>JBBPBX010047431.1:14474-26162 GCA_038048925.1 Garcialebias charrua | reverse complement strand
AGGAGGGACTCAGGGCTGCTATTGACTCCTCTGCTGTTTTAATAAAGGAATACGTAGAGCACCACCTCCAGAAGATGGACCAAGAGGTTGGGGCCTGTCTCAAGCGTAGGGATAAACGCTGGTCGGAGGAACTAAATCAAACGGTCCGCAAAGGTGCTCTCTCTTGGGGGCCGTCCACGTATTCAACTCCAGTTGCTCATGGGCCCATTGGTGGACTGGCTGGGGAGAGAGACGCTAGCCAGACATCCCATTATGCTGCTGCCAGACCCCCTATTAAGATGGACTTTCCTCAGTTTGGGGAATCCCGCAGCACCTCAGATGTGACTGATTTTATAGAGCAGTGTGAGAACTTCTTAACGCTCAGACCCTTGTCAGATGTGGAGCTCCTAGGCACACTAAACACTGTTCTGAAAGGACCCGCACGCAGCTGGTGGCTGGCGACACGGACAAAAATAAAAGATTGGGATGACTTTAAGGCTGCATTCCTGGAAGCCTTCCTGCCTACCGACTACCATGCTGAAATAGAGGAACAGCTCCGCTCAAACGTTCAAGCACCAAACCAGTGTGTGAGGGACTTTGCTTATGACCATCGAGCCCTGTGCTTAAAGTGGAGTCCGGACATGGCTGAACAAGAAATTGTCCGCAGAATCTTGAGTGCCTGCAACCCCAGACTGGCCAGTGGTCTAAGAGGCATCGTAACCACGGTGGAACAACTCGTGAAAGTGGGGTCGCTGATTGAAAGGGATTGGAGCAACTCCCGGGAATACTGGAGTAGAGTACAGCAGGCCCATCCTTCGGACAGATCAAAGAGAACAGGAAGAAAGACTGAGCACAGCCAAGCCCGGGGACATGGAGGAGATGTGGCCGTGGTTCAAGCGGTACTGTCCCTGCTGGTGGTTCCTGTAACTATTCGGGGAACTACAGGAGATGCTGTCCTCGACTCTGGATGTACTTATTCCCTCATGAAACAAAGCCTGTGGAAGAGGATAAGAACACCTGGTGAAACCCTGAGTAGAAGTGAAGTACCGAAGTTTGTCATGGCTAATGGACAAGAAAGTCAAGCAGAGGGAAAAACTGTCCTACTACTAGGATTTCATGACATCCACATCACCATCCCTGTGCATGTCATAAAGGATGAACAACTATGTATGCCATTGCTACTTGGGTTGGACTTTATGAATGCCAGTCAGATCGTCCTTAAGCCACATCTCAGGAGTTATGGGCTGCCGGATGGAATGGAATACATATTCAAGGTCAGATCACGAGATGAGCTGTGTTGGAAGGATGCACAGTTATATGTCAATTTTTACCTGGCTGTGGTGGAAGACTCACAGGCTAAAACACCTGCTGTCCCTCTTTTGGAAGACCAGCCTGAAGAGGTGCGGCCGCTGCTGCAGAAGTGGCCCACTGTTTGGACAGAGACTGTTGGAGCCACCGAGATAATTAGCCACCACATTGTGACATCCGACGAGCTTCCTGTGAGACGCCGAGCTTACAGAGTGTCACCCCAAAAACAAGCTGTTATTGAAGCTGAACTGGAAAAAATGCTGCAAAACAACATAATTGAACCATCAACGTCACCATGGGCAGCGCCGGTGGTGTTGGTGCCACGGAAGGACGGCACACCACGCTTTTGTGTGGATTTTCGTGGACTCAATGCAAAGACTCTTCATGATGCATATCCTATGCCACTGGTACACGAGATCCTAGAGTCTCTGCGAGGTGCTCAAATTTTCAGTTCTTTAGATCTCAAGAGTGGCTATTGGCAGGTCGCTATGAGCAAAGAGAGCAAGAAAAAAACAGCCATGATTACTCACAAAGGGTTGTACCAGTTTAAGGTAATGCCTTTCGGCCTGAGGAACGCCGGCGCCACCTTCCAGCGATTAATGGAAACAGTTCTGGGAGAACTAAAAGGAAAAAACTGTTTTGTTTACATCGATGACATCATCGTGTTCTCTAACACCATTGAGCAACATCTGCAAGATCTCGAGGCTGTGTTTAAGAAACTCCATGATGCTCATCTCACCTTAAACATAAAGAAATGTTGTCTGTTTCAGACCAGTCTCAGATTCCTCGGCCATGTGGTCTCTGGAAAAGGAGTGGAGGTAGACCCAAGTAAAATCCAGGCCATCTCTAACTACCCACCTCCTACTGACTTAAAGGGTCTGCAAAGGTTTCTCGGCTTAGTGGGTTGGTACCACAAATTTATACCAAGACTGGCAGACTTGGTTGCTCCCCTAAATAATCTAAAAAAGAAGAATGTACCTTGGGAGTGGTCATCAGAGTGTCAAGCATCATTCGAACACCTCAAAACACTGCTGCAATCTCCACCAGTCCTTGCTCAGCCACAGTCACACCTTGGCTTCCAGGTACATTGTGATGCCAGCGATGTGGGACTGGGAGCTGTTCTGATGCAAACGGTGGAGGGAGAGGAGAAAGCCATTGCATTTGCCTCTAGAGGACTCCGTGGGGCTGAACTCCGTTATTCCACCTCTGAAAAGGAATGCCTAGCGGTTGTATGGGCAGTTGAAAAATGGCGCCACTATCTGGAAGGAGAGATGTTTGATGTGTTTACAGATCATGCTGCACTAGCCTGGGCATTTAACTGCCCAAAGACCTCATCCCGGCTTACTAGATGGACATTAAGGCTGCAAGCATTCACGTTTCGGGTGCATTACAAAAGAGGGTGCTGTAATGCTGTCCCTGATGCCCTGTCACGTGCACCACCTGGGCAGGAAGGTACCATCAACGTTGCTATGGCAAAAGACTACTGGATAGATCTCCCCAGCTCACTACAAGATATTGAGAGTGCCCAAAGAATTGATTCTCTTTGCATGGAGCTGGGACAAACCGTCACCCTTCCAACGCCTGGACGAATACATCATGTTTATCAACAAGGTGTCTTATACCGGGGCGTTCCATCCAAATATGGTGGATTCAACTACCAACTGGTTGTCCCAGCCAATCTGGCAGCAAGTTTCCTCACCTACTACCATAACAGTCCAGTGGGAGGCCATTTGGGAAGGCTTAAAACCCTTCTAAGAATTTTGGAAGTGGCGTGGTGGCCAACTGTAAGGAAGGATGTATGGAGTCATGTCAGGGTCTGCCAAACTTGCCAAAAATACAAGGGCACTAACCAGAAGCCTGCTGGACATCTCGAGTCACCAGACGTTAGTGCACCAGGGGAAATGTTGGGGGTAGACTTCATGGGGCCATTCCCTCCTAGTAAAGCTAGGAACACTGTGTTGATGGTGGTGGTGGACTATTACTCCAAATGGGTGGAACTATTCCCTTTACGAGATGCCAAGACCCCTAAAGTGTGTCACATCCTCAGGAACGACATATTTACCCGCTGGGGGGTGCCTGCATATTTGGTGTCGGATAGAGGACCACAGTTTACCAGCCGCCTGTTAGCCAGTTTGTGCACTTCTTGGGGTGTAGTCCAAAAGCTGACCACTGCTTATCACCCTCAAACCAACCTCACGGAGAGAGTCAATCGGACCCTGAAGACCATGATTGCTTCATTTGTTGGACGTCAACACCAGGATTGGGACAGATGGCTCCCCGAGTTCAGGCTGGCTATAAACTCAGCAGTGCATGAGACCACTGGTGTTTCCCCAGCAATGTTGGCCCTCGGTCGTAAGTTAAAGGATCCTCTGGAGCGTCTCATTCACCAAGCACCTACACCAGACATGCCTACATATCATACATTGCATACACAAACACAAATACAAAAGGAAGTCAACAGACATGTGGGTCTGGCCAAAGCCCGACAAGCTAGGTATTATAATGCACGACGTAGGGATGTACACTTTACAGTCGGTGACCTAGTCTGGGTTAGGGCACACCCTTTGTCCAAAGCTTCGGCTAAGTTCTCTGCGAAACTCGCACCCAAATGGTCAGGGCCTGTGAGGGTAGAGAGGCAGCTTAGTCCTGTTACTTACCGTGTGTCAGGGATGACAGATAATAGTAAAGTTGATACGATCAACGTGGCCGACATGAAACCTTTCTACGGCCCCGATAAGCCGCTGGCTGGGGGGGGGGGAATGTAATGGTCACTGATCAATTTATACAGCGTTAGATTTATTTCCATTTATTTTCATTGGTTTCCTTATCTTGTTATATTATCTACGCTGCAAAAATGACCATTTATTATTAATCCTTGTCTCCTGTAAGGTAATGAGTGTGTTCCAAATGAAAGTTTGAGTTTGTTTATTTGTTTGTGTAAATTTGTTTTGTAATAATACGTTTTGGAGACGGTGGGGGAGTGGACTTAAAAGGAGGAGGAAGTGACGGCGCTTTCTCTCTCTCTCTCTCTCTCTCTGACTCACCTGGGAGTGCGCACCTGCTGAGTAGGATTTGGCGTGAGGCCGTTGCCCTGTGGACTGCCTGTGGACTGTGGATTGCCTTGAGTTGGGATCGCTGTGGATTAGTAAATTTCTCCTTACCCAGGACTGCAGGGGAGGCACGCTAAAAGGACCTTGAGACTCTGGTGAGATTGTTTCTTTTTATTTCGGCGCGCCGACGCCTGGATGGATTGAGTGGGCGTTTCCTCATCCTGCTTCAAACAAACTTTTTATCTGAGAGAGCATTTGGACTGAAAGTTGGTGCAGTTTGGGTTTTAATTTGGTTTATGGGGTTTGTCTGCAGCTATGTAGATGTTGGGAATGCTGCAGATATGTAAATGGTGGGGGAATGAAGCGTTCGGGTTTGTTTATGTGCACAACTGATTTGTTTGTTTAAATTGGGTATTAAATGTCATCACATGGCTAATATCAATAGATGTTTATGAGAGTTTTCTTGTATGTGGGGTGAATTATTTTTCTGTTTACTGGTTTATGCTTTCTGCTCAACCTTTATACGTTTTAAGCGCCGTCAGCTCCAGGCACTGCCCCTGACTAATTTAGCGTATGTAATAATTAGTCCCCTTTTATCCTAGTGGTGGGGGGCAGGTTGTTATAGTGAGACAATAAAAAGATGGCAAAAATGCTGAACAGGACACATAATGTATTATAAAATTATAAAATGAATAAATAAAATAAAATAAAAATAAAAAATGTTAGTTGGACCTTTGAAATTTTGAGTTTTTTTTTAAACACAAAGACAATTTCTACCTGGATCAGAAGGACTCATATGTCCGTATGCTCTTTGTGGACTTCACATCTGCCTTCAACACCATGATCCCCCAAACTCTGATAGACAAACTATCCACACTTGGACTAAGCCCCTCCATTTGTAACTGGGTCTTAGACTTCTTAACAAACAGACCACAGTCCGTGAAGATCCACAACTTCTCCTCCTCCACCATAACCCTCAGCACTGGCTCTCCTCAAGGATGTGTGCTGAGCCCTCTTCTGTTCACTCTGCTCACATATGATTGTACAGCCACACATCCAGGCTGTCATATTGTTAAGTTTGCAGATGATACAGCTGTGGTGGGATGCATCACAAACAATGATGAGTCCAGCTACAGACAGGAGGTGGAACACCTGGAGAGCTGGTGCAAAGAGAATAACCTTCACATGAATGTGAAGAAGACAAAGGAGATGATTGTGGACTTCAGAAGGAACAAACAAACACACACCCCACTGAACATAAGTGGATCCAGTGGTGTAGTCTACGTGATACGCAGGTATACGCCGTATACCCACTAGAAAAGCTTGGGGATTTCCGTATAACCACTTAAATGTGCCCAATGATACGTAACGTGACAACAAACACGCGTTGCATAAAGATAAATTATGTTCGCTGCTCATAAGGACTCTTCACTGCGCCGCAACTCTCGCGGTTGCCATGGTTTCGTGTTCCTCTGTTGTACGTGAGGCTCACAGCCATTGGCTGAGCTGAGCTCACTACCATAGTTCTCTGCTCTGTGATTGGTTTCTTAAGAAGCTCCTTTATGATTGGCTGCTCGGGATGCAGGGGACAGACGGTGACACCGGTGTAGGTAGAGCATTTTCGCTAACGACGACAGACTCAAAATGGAAAGGAAACAAGCTACACTTTTTGAATGTTTTTATAAACCAGCTGAACCCGAAGCTACAGAGACAACATTAGAAGAACCTACCAGTTCGACGGCCGAAACCAGCCATAATGAGGTTGATATCTGCATTTCCCCAGGTAAGTGTTGGCTAGTACAAGTTAGCTGAAGCTAGCTCAAGCAGCAAGTAACTGCATGTTTTTATCGACCTTTTCTGATGCCAAACTCCAAAATGCGCATCAAGAAACCTTGATGGAAACACGGTTACTGTCCAGAATTTTACAGTAACATTTCATATAAATAAATATGTGAATATAAAAATGATTTGTTTGTGACAAAGTCTGTCACTCCAATAATCAACAAAATGCTATGCTTTTTACTCTGTTTTAAAACTCCTTGTTTCATTTTTAGATCCAAATTGGCCAGCCTTGTGGAGTGAAAGTCAGGCTCGGGAATTTAAAAACAGACATCCCTGGTTGGAATGGAGGAACAAAAAATTAGGTAAATATAAAAAAAATATGGGAACCAATTTGTATATAAGGTTTAATTGATATATTTCCAACATTAACATATTATGACTTGATAATTTTAAAATAGTCTGATAATCATATCTTTCAAAAGTTTAGTACAGTATATTACATGAGAAATTATATATATGTGTGTGTGTGTGTGTGTGTGTGTGATCATTTCATTTTCACGTTTTAGTTGGTCATAATGCAAAAGTGTATGCAAGTAATAATGAAAGGTAATAATGAATGTAATTGTCGACACATGCTTACAGTCTAGTGAATCAGTAGATTCTAGTATTATTACTGGTATCAGGAAATATTAAAAAATATACAATTATGACAATTTTTATTTACTTCCTGCAGGATGTGCTGTTTGCAGTACCATAACGTCAACTGGTGTCCTGACTGAAAAGAGGGTCTCCATATCGGAGGAGTGGGCCTCCTTCAAGATCCAGTCATCAGGCTCAGGTTTGTTGTGCATTTATTAAAATGTAAGCATCACAGACATTTTGCAATGTTAAATATGCTTAAAATTCAAAATAAATTGTCAATTACATTGCACTACATTGCATTTTTGTCTCTAAATGTCCTGATTCATCTCAGTACTCTAGGTAGAAAAAGGAAAAATTAAGTACCGGTAGGTCCTCCGGACAGGTTTTTGTCTCTAAGCACAGTATACCCACTACAAAAATGTAGACTACACCACTGAGTGGATCAGTGGTGGAAGTGGTCTCCAGCTACAAATACTTGGGCGTACACTTGAATGATAATCTCAGCTGGACCAACAACACCACCAGCCTGATCAAGAAAGGTCATCAGAGACTCTACTTCCTCAGACGACTGAGACGAGCTGGTCTGAGCAGCCCAGTCCTCACCTCCTTCTACAGGTGTGCAGTGGAGAGCATCCTGTGCTCCAGCATCAATGTGTGGCATGGAGGCTGCACAGTTGCAGAAAGAAAAGCTCTGCAGAGAGTGGTGAAGGCTGCACAGAAGATGTTGGAGTCAGTCTCCCCACCATCACAGACATTTACACCTCCAGATGCAGGAAAAGAGCCACCTGCATCATGAAAGACCTCACTCACCCAGCACACTCACTCTTTGCCCCACTCCCCTCAGGACGGAGGTTGAGGAGCATCAAATGTAGAACCACTAGACTGAGGAACAGCTTCTACCCTGAGGCTGTTAGACTCATGAATAAATAAATAATAAGAATAAACACTGCAAAATATCACATCATGCTGATGCTGATCTGTTTTCTTGTTGCTGTGTTCATTTGTGACCATCTGCTCATACAGACTCATGTTCGTGCTGCTGTTTATAATGATGTTTTTCTACTACATTAGGGCTTAGTGTATTTCTAGTTGATGTTTTCTTAGTTAATCCTAGATGTTATTACTGTTTTTCTCTTGCATTTGTTGTTGGATGTAACTGGGACCCTGTGTACATAATCTCGTTTTCATCACATGTACCACATGCGGTGCAAATGACAATAAAGACTCTCTGACTCTGACTGACTCTGACAATTTACAGATATATGAAAGGGAAAAAAACAACATATAAAATGAAAGGTAGCAACAGATGAAAAAAAAATCATATTTGCTCCTTCTTAAAACAAAATAAATTCAAACAATCAATTCAAACAATAATTATCTATAAATAATATAACAAAACTCACCAGAGTGTGTGGAACAAACTAGCAGTTATTTTGGGACATGCAGAAAGTTGTACCATGATGTGTCACCGCTGAATCAGGCCATTCTTCTTAACACATGAGCTCCTACTTCGCGTTGTTTCCAGCAGCAAACACTGCGGTAAAGTTAGTTTGAGGTTGGACGGAGCAACACAGCGCTGAAGACACGCTGACACGGAGCTTGAATATCCAACGTCCAACTTGAAACTAACTTCACTGCGGTGCAGCAAACAGTACAGAAAGTCCGTTTTCTCTCTTTCTACCTTTCAGGTCGTGTTACCGGACATTACATCCAATAACACAGCAAGTTTGGACCATTGCAAAACTGTAAAAACCTACTTGGATTCTAAAAAAAAATTAGCGAAAAAGCTTACTGTATTTTAATGGCCAGCCCCAGAGCCTCTGGCCAGCCCGAACCGACTATCAACTTCCGCGCCGCGGGTGTGACGTCACACGTTGACTATCCAATCAAAGCGGGTGAATAGCTGACATTTCCGTGTTGGTTGCGGTGAATACTCTTGGTGACGCGTTTAGCATCAGGTCTCGCCAACTCAAAATCTGATTGGTTGAAGCAACAGCTTGGATAGCGCTGCAGTGAGAAGCGGAGCTGCGAGAGAAGGCTTCTAATCTACCTAGCAACAAGTAGTGGCTAAAATGTGATTGGTTAAAGGCTTAAATATTAAAATACACTCTGGAAGCAGAGCAAACAGGGAGGTAGCAATGAAAGGAAGCGGTCAGACCATTTGGGATTATTTAATACGTATTCATGGACAAAATATAATAAAATAAAAAATATTAATTTTCAATATTTAATTTTAATTTTAAATAATTTTAAGGCCTTCTCTGAAGGCCTTGCAGGCCCTGAGGGTCCACCACTGCGTAAGATGTTAGCGCCCATCCAAACTGTCTCTTTTTGCCTTTCACCTCGCTTAAACCTGAACTTTGTGGGACTTCTCTGTAGACACATCACTCGTTAGAGGTGAGCTCGCTCCCTACGCTGAGCGTACAGAGAAATTTCCTGCGTATTGCTAGGCTGGCGAAAGCTAGTCCAGCGTCTTTTTCTTTAACCTCTAAGTTTTTCTCTTCTCTCTCCGTAGCTGCTTCGCTCGACGGCGCTAACTACGTCACATCGCTACCCTGCTAACGTGTAGCAGGCTAGCCAGCGAAAGCATCACGACGGAGGAGACGTCTCAGACGAGGATTTTAAAACAACTTGCTCTTTTCTTCTCTGCCATGACTCCCGAGAAGGGAAAGAGGAAACCCAGAATTCCAAAAAAGGCCAGAGGCCAGCGAGTCCCAGCTCGCGCGCCTGCACCAGCGGCTGCGGATATTCCTTATCGGCGACGGACACCCACGAGGCCTGTCCTGTCTGCCTGGGGATGTTGCACGCAAAAACAGCGTTGGACACCCCCGACTCCTGTCCACACTGCAGCCAGATGCTGGAGGCGGTGAGGAGACACTGCATGGACATCGTGGCCAAAGCCATGGGCGCCGCCGCGGTGCCAACAGACCCGGATCTCACAAAAGCTCTCACTCCCACATCGGAGCTCGAGAGCATGGATCTGGAGGACAGTGGACAGGTCGAATGGGGGGACAGCTTGGACATGGCGGCGCCCGTCGGAGACTCAACGGCTGAATTTGACACTCGAGGCATGATGAACGCGGCTGAGATCTCGCTAACAGCCTCAGGTGAAATTTCTGATGAAGAATCTGACAACGAGTACAAAGGAGAGGAAGAAGACCTCTCACGGAACCCGGCTCCAGTTCTGCCAGAGACAGATGTATCGATCCCCGCCCTGTTTGACTTGTGTCGCAGAGCGGCGCACGTGCTGCAGATTGCGTGGCCAGAACCTCCACCTCGCCAACAGGTCACGAGGTTGGCAAGGAATTAATTTTATACAAAGCAGCAGTCGACAACGAGGCACAGGAGGCCCATCTTCCCGGATTTCCTCACGGAGCTTACTCGCACCTGGGCTGACCAGGGCTCCCATGCTGCTGCCGCTCTCCCAGTTCCTCGACGTGGCTGGAATGGAAGCAGCGGGAATCGCCAACGTGCCACAGATGGAGGACACGCTGGCGTCTCACCTGGCCCCCAGATCTTCTGGCACAAAACCAACTTTGCCTAGCAAAGCAAGCCACGCTTCAGCTGCCCAGCTCGAAAAGTGCTACAGAACTCAGGGCCTCGCGGCACGTGCAATGAAGCCTCCGCCATGATGCAAGCGTACCTGGCAGAGAAGCTGCAGGAGCTCCAGGTGACAACAGACAAACAGACCGCGACTAAGGTGTTGGAGGAAGCCCGTAGGGCCACTGACTTTGTGCTCTGCATGATGGGGACGGCAGCCATCGCACAGGAGAGATGCATGACTGAAGTGGTCATCGCCCAGCGTCATCTGTGGATGACCCTGACGGACCTTCCAGAAGGTCAGCGGTTCCCCTTTTTGCACTACCCGATCGAGCCGACGGGACTCTTCGGGAAGGCTCTGGAACCGATCCACAGCAGGCTGGAGCAGAGGCGGAAACAGGCTGAAGCCCTCCGTGAGGGGATGCCAAGAAGAACTTTTGCCCCCCCAGGGACACCAGCGGGAGCAGACCCGTGCAACCTCGACACCGCTCAGCCACACGTCATCCCTCGCAGAAAAGGCCAGCTTACAACAAGGAGCAGTGGCAAAGACCCTAGCAGGTCCATCTCAGGCCGGTCACTCCTGGAGCAGTAACAGATTCGTTCCTCGCCAAGCGGTCCCGCCGAGAACCTTCTTGAAGAACCGTGATGGGAGACAGAAGTGGGCCTGACGAAGCGGGCCCTCTTCACAGTTTTGCTGGTTCGTCCGCCCACGGGGTACGGGAACCTGGTTATTTCTACCCAGACTTTGTTTGTAAAAGACTACGAAAAGCTGGTGCCATTAATGTATGCACAAAACATAAGTGTTCTGCTATGTGTGAAATAAAGACAAAATGTTGTTGCACAAAACCAACATGTTCTCACTCCTTACTCGTCATATATTGATGATAAGTGTCAGGGTCCCTCTGTGTCACATACTTGATGCGTCGGGTCGCCCCCTCTCGTAATTTTTGGTGTGCAAGGTGCTCTCATTGGTTTGTTTGGGGTTCAAGGGTCAAATAAAAGGTGAATGGTTAAGTTTAGGGTTTGTTATAATGTTAGGCTTAAGGTTTAAATTTTGCCAGAAAAATCATTCCTGTTCATAAAAAATAAGTAAATATGAAAGTGCTTCACTATCCAAACCGGAAGAGAAGATCACAACTTAACATTACCCTGCACACCAAATAATGATGAGAAGGGACGACCTGACGCATGAAGTATGCAACGCGAATGGACACTGACCCTTATCATCAATATATGACGAGTAGGGAGTGAGAATGAGTTGACAAAACACAAAAATAAAGGTACCAAAGCACAGTTTACCCTGGTTCTTGACAAAAAAAAGAGAAAAAAACAACAACAACACAGCAACCTTTTTAAAGGCTGTCGCTATGAAGGGAGAGGGCTATCA
>JBBPBX010047430.1:0-26163 GCA_038048925.1 Garcialebias charrua | reverse complement strand
TTTTTATTTCGTGTTTGCATTAGAGCACTGCTGACTTTGTAAAAAAAAAGGCTGACGTGTTTACGCTGAAATTAAAATGCAGCCACTTGAGTGTAAGACAAAACATTTTCTTCTCTAGCATCATCACTTGCTGGCCAGTTTATCGTTAAATCTGTTAGTTTATTTTGTTTTTGTGGACTTTTTTGTGTTACAGTATTCTGTCTCAGGTTCAAACTGAACCATCTCTTCATTCAGTAAATTTGAGAAGTTGAAAGTTTGGGGTCACGGCTCATCGATAAGGGGGTGACATGACGGTGGACCAGCTGAGAGCCCCTGGTCCAGAAGCAGGCATTACACAATATTAACCCAAACATTCCAATGTGTGTCCTAGAGAGATCATTTTTAGTGTTAGTTCAGATTTTATTTAGGCGAGTTCCTACGGAAAAGGTATGAGTAATCAACATCTTACCTGCAGCCGACGCCTGTCAAAGTAATTTTACTTTGAACAATTAGAGAGACTCCCAAGGAAGCTAACTCAGAAACTCAGAAAAGAGCCCCAAACAACTCAAACATCAGATATTTATCAGTGATATCTGTTGTAGAGTGTTGGATCATTTGCATCCAATAGTTGTTTACACTGAGGACTGGCCATGGTTGTTTACACTGAGGACTGGCCATGTTTTAATTTACACTGACTGGCCATGGTTGTTTACACTGAGGACTGGCCATGGTTGTTTACACTGAGGACTGGCCATGGTTGTTTACACTGAGGACTGGCCATGTTTTATTTTACACTGAGGACTGGCCATGTTTTATTTTACACTGACTGGCCATGGTTGTTTACACTGAGGACTGGCCATGGTTGTTTACACTGAGGATTGGCCATGTTTTATTTTACACTGAGGACTGGCCATGTTTTATTTTACACTGAGGACTGGCCATGGTTGTTTACACTGAGGACTGGCCATGGTTGTTTACACTGAGGACTGGCCATGGTTGTTTACACTGAGGATTGGCCATGGTTGTTTACACTGAGGATTGGCCGTGGTTGTTTACACTGAGGACTGGCCATGGTTGTTTACACTGAGGACTGGCCATGGTTGTTTACACTGAGGACTGGCCATGGTTGTTTACACTGAGGACTGGCCATGGTTGTTTACACTGAGGATTGGCCATGGTTGTTTACACTGAGGATTGGCCATGGTTGTTTACACTGAGGACTGGCCATATTTGTTTACACTGAAGACTGGCCATGTTTTATTTTGCACTGAGGACTGGCCATGGTTGTTTACACTGAGGACTGGCCATGGTTGTTTACACTGAGGACTGGCTATGGTTGTTTACAATGAGGATTGGCCATGGTTGTTTACACTGAGGACTGGCTATGGTTGTTTACACTGAGGACTGTCCATGTTTTATTTTACACTGAGGACTGGCTATGGTTGTTTACACTGAGGACTGGCCATGTTTTATTTTACACTGAGGACTGGTCATGGTTGTTTACACTGAAGATTGGCCATGTTTTATTTTACACTGAGGACTGGCCAAGGTTGTTTACACTGAGGACTGGCCATGGTCGTTTACACTGAGGACTGGCCATGGTTGTTTACACCGGGATTGGTCATGGTTGTTTACACTGAGGATTGACCATGGTTGTTTACACTAAGGATTGGCCATGGTTGTTTACACTGAGGACTGGCCAAGGTTGTTTACACTGAGGACTGGCCATGGTTGTTTACACCGGGATTGGTCATGGTTGTTTACACTGAGGATTGACCATGGTTGTTTACACTAAGGATTGGCCATGGTTGTTTACACTGAGGACTGGCCATGGTTGTTTACACTTAGGACTGGTCATGGTTGTTTACACTGAGGATTGACCATGGTTGTTTACATTAAGGTTTGGTCATGGTTGTTTACACCGGGATTGGTCATGGTTGTTTACACTGAGGATTGGCCATGGTTGTTTACACTGAGGATTGACCATGGTTGTTTACACTGAGGATTGACCATGGTTGTTTACACTGAGGACTGGCCATGGTTGTTTACACTGAGGACTGGCCATGGTTGTTTACACTGGGATTGGCCATGGTTGTTTACACTGAGGACTGGCTAAGGTTGTTTACACTGGGACGAGCCATGGTTGTTTACACTGAGGACAGCTGTGGTTGTTTTACACTAAGGACTGGCTATGGTTGTTTACACTAAGGATTGACCATGGTTGTTTACACTGAGAATTGGCCATGGTTGTTTACACTGAGGATTGACCATGGTTGTTTACACTGAGGACTGGCCATGGTTGTTTACACTAAGGATTGACCATGGTTGTTTACACTGAGAATTGGCCATGGTTGTTTACACTAAGGACTGGCTAAGGTTGTTTACACTGGGACGGGTCATGGTTGTTTACACTATGGACTGGCTGTGGTTGTTTACACTAAGGACTGGCTATGGTTGTTTACACTGGGACGGGCCATGGTTGTTTACACTGGGACAGGCTGTGGTTGCTTACACTAAGGACTGGGTATGGTTGTTTACACCGGGACTGGTCATGGTTGTTTATACTGAGAATTGTCCATGGTTGTTTACACTAAGGACTGGGCTATGGTTGTTTACACTGGGATGGGCCGTGGTTGTTTACACTAAGGACTGGCCTTGTTGGAACATACTCGTAATGTGTGGGTTGTTACAACACATATTAGTGTGAAACATGTTTGCAAAATGGCCTGTGGTGTGAGTAGTTTTAAATTAAGGAAGTTTGCTTTTAACAGCTACAAATCACTGTGTAATGTCACAGTAGATTGACTCTCCAGAGAGAATCTCCTTTTGATTTTGTGATTCTGAGATTGATCTGACTGGTCCACTGCAGGAAAAGGCTACACAGAAAGTCACTCCGACAAATCTGAACTATCTCCAATAGTTAGATATAACTTCTTTGAAATTATTAGAAAAACAAAAGACTGGAAATGTTTATATTGTGAGTCCTTATAAAGCTTTCACTCTATCGAGATCATTTTTCTTCCATATGTTTTTAGCACAAAACTCTTTCTGCAGTTTTAGTGCATTTTCAACAATTCATGTACCAAAACGTTCAGCTCATTCGGGACTACATATCCTGTATATGCTATAACTTTTGGTATTTGTACAGTTTTTACTTTTTGAAATATATATATCTAGTATATTGCCATGTTTTCCTCATTGTAAATAAATGGAGCTCTTCACTCCTCTGTGCTGTTACAACCTTTTACTGCTCTTTTCAGCTTTTGTTCTGCTTCAGCTTTTTCAGCTATTTTCCTGATCCTTTCAGCTTCCTTTCAGTAACTTTTTAGTGTTTTTTCTGCTAATTTGAGCCTTTTCCACGCTTATTGTGATTCTTTCAGAAGATGTTTACATTTGATGTTTTTCAGCCTCTTTCTGCTAATTTCAACCATTTTTAGTTTTTGCAGCTACTTATTTTAATTTCAGCTTCTTTTTGTTGTTGCTAATTTCAAGTTGTTGTTTGTTTGTTTGCTAATTACAGTTTATTTATTGAGCCTTTTGCTTAATATTTCAGCTTAATCTGCTCATTTCTGTAGTTTTTGGTCTCACTGATAACTTTCCAAATGAGCCGTTTCTGACAATCTGAGGCCAGACACAATTCACCATCTGTTGTATCCCTGGGACAATCTGCTTGACATTTTTCATTTTTATTTTTTGTAATAAATTGTTACAAATCAACAAGCTGGGTTTTCCCGTCTCTTATCTGTAGGCCATGACATATTCAACATATTTTACTCCAATTAAATTTTACAAGAGGCACAGCTGGTTTAAAAATAAACACTTGAATGCATTTGTTCAGAAATCATGATCCAAATGTTACAGTAACTCGACAGCCTTCAAATTATCTTTTCATTCATTCAACCTTTATTTAAACGGATAAGTCACATTGAGCCTCGAAGACTCATTTACAAGTGAGATCTGTTGGACAGCCCCTCCCTGGGCTGCCACCTTACTGTGGTGGAGGGGTTTGAGTGTCCCAATGATCCTAGGAGCTATGCTGTCAGGGGCTTCATGCCCCTAGAAGGGTCACCCAAGGCAGACAGGTCCTAGGTGAGGGATCAGACAAAGTGCAGCCCAAAAACCCCTATGATGAGTACAATTAATGGACTAAGTTTTCCCTCGCCCGGACGCGGGTCACCGGGGCCCCACTCTGGAGCCAGGCCCGGAGGTGGGGCACGCTGGCGAGCGCCTGGTGGCCGGGCTTTTACCCATGGAGCCCGGCCGGGCACAGCCCGAAGAGGAGACGTGGGTCCCCCTTCCCATGGGCTCACCACCTGTGGGAGGGGCCAAAGGGGTCGGGTGCAATGTGAGATGGGTGGCGGCCGAGGGCGGGGACCCTGGCGGTCTGATCCTCGGCTACAGAAGCTGGCCATTGGGACATGGAATGTCACCTCTCTGGTGGGGAAGGAGCCTGAGCTAGTGTGTGAGGTTGAGAGGTTCCGACTAGAAATAGTCGGACTCACCTCAACGCATGGCTCTGGCTCTGGAACCAGTTTCCTTGAGAGGGGTTGGACACTCTTCCACTCTGGAGTTGCCCCTGGTGAGAGGCGCCGAGCAGGAGTGGGCATACTGGTTGCCCCCCATCTTGGTGCCTGTACGTTGGGGTTCACCCCGGTGAACGAGAGGGTAGCCTCCCTTCGCCTACGTGTGGGGGGACGGGCTCTGACTGTTGTTTGTGCCTATGCACCAAACGGCAGCTCAGACTACCCACCCTTTTTGGAGTCCTTGGAGGGGGTATTGGAGAGTGCGCCTCCTGGGGACTCCCTTGTTCTACTGGGGGACTTCAACGCTCACGTGGGCAATGACAGTGAGACCTGGAGGGGTGTGGTTGGGAGGAACGGCCCCCCTGATCTGAACCAGAGTGGTGTTCTGTTATTGGACTTCTGTGCTCGTCATGGATTGTCCATAACGAACACCATGTTTAAGCATAAGGGTGTCCATATGTGCTCTTGGCACCAGGACACCCTAGGTCGCAGTTCGATGATCGACTTTGTTGTCGTCTCATCTGATCTGCGGCCGCATGTCTTGGACACTCGGGTGAGGAGAGGGGCGGAGCTGTCTACTGACCACTACCTGGTGGTGAGTTTGCTCCGATGGTGGGGGAGGATGCCGGTCAGACCTGGCAGACCCAAACGTATCGTGAGGGTCTGCTGGGAACGTCTGGCAGAGTCTCCCGTAAGACGGAGCTTTAACTCCCACCTCCGGGAGAGCTTTGAACACGTTCCGAGGGAGGCGGGGGACATGGAGTCCGAGTGGGCCGTGTTCCGCGCCTCTATTGTCGAGGCAGCTTATCGGAGCTGTGGCCGCAAGGTTGTTGGTGCCTGTCGAGGTGGCAACCCTCGAACCCGGTGGTGGACACCGGCAGTGAGGGATGCTGTCAGGCTGAAGAAGGAGTCCTATTGGGCCTTTTTGGCTTGTGGGACCCCGGAAGCAGCTGATAGGTACCGGCAGTCCAAGCGGCATGCGGCTCGGGTGGTTGCTGAGGCAAAAACTCGGGCGTGGGAGGAGTTCGGAGAGGCCATGGAGAATGACTTCCGTACGGCTTCGAGGCGATTCTGGTCCACCATCCGGCGTCTCAGGGGGGGAAAGAGGTACGAGACCAACACCATTTATGGTGGAGGTGGCGTGCTGCTGACCTCAACTCGGGATGTTGTGAGTCGGTGGGCGGAATACTTCGAAGACCTCCTCAATCCTACTGGCACGTCTTCCACTGAGGAAGCAGAGCCTGGGGACTTTGGGTCGGGTTCTCCGATCTCTGGTGCTGAGGTCGCCGAGGTGGTTAAAAAGCTCCGCGGTGGCAAGGCTCCGGGGGTGGATGAGATTCGCCCGGAGTTCCTTAGGGCTCTGGATGTTGTAGGGTTGTGTTGGCTTACGCGACTCTGCAATATCGCGTGGACATCGGGGGCAGTTCCCTTGGATTGGCAGACTGGGGTGGTGGTTCCCCTATTTAAAAAGGGGGACCGTAGGGTGTGTTCCAACTATAGGGGGATCACACTCTTAAGCCTCCCTGGTAAGGTCTATTCAGGGGTTCTGGAGAGGAGGGTCCGTCGGATAGTCGAACCTCGGATTCAGGAGGAGCAGTGTGGTTTTCGTCCTGGTCGTGGAACACTGGACCAGCTCTACACCCTCAGCAGGGTCCTGGAGGGTGCGTGGGAGTTTGCCCAACCAGTTTACATGTGTTTTGTGGACTTGGAGAAGGCATTCGACCGCGTCCCTCGGGGGGTTCTGTGGGGGGTACTCCGGGAGTATGGGGTACCAGGCCCTTTGATAAGGGCTGTTAGGTCCCTGTACGACCGGTGTCAGAGCTTGGTCCGCATTGCCGGCAGTAAGTCAGGCTCGTTTCCGGTGAGAGTTGGACTCCGCCAAGGTTGCCCTTTGTCACCGATTCTGTTCATAACTTTTATGGACAGAATTTCTAGGCGCAGCCAAGGTGTTGAGAGGATCCGTTTTGGTGACCTTAGAATCGCTTCTCTGTTTTTTGCAGATGATGTGGTCCTACTGGCTTCATCAGTTCGTGATTTACAACTTTCACTGGAGCGGTTTGCAGCCGAGTGTGATGCGGCCGGGATGAGGATCAGTTCCTCCAAATCCGAGGCCATGGTCTTGAGCCGGAAAAGGGTAGCATGCCCTCTCCGGGTCGGGGAGGAGGTCCTGCCCCAAGTGGAGGAGTTTAAGTATCTCGGGATCTTGTTCACGAATGAGGGAAAACTGGAGCGTGAGATCGATAGGCGGATAGGTGCAGCGTCCGCAGTGAAGCGGGCGCTGTACCGGTCTGTCGTGGTGAAGAGAGAGCTGAGTCAAAAGGCAAAGCTCTCAATTTACCGATCGATCTACGTTCCCACCCTCATCTATGGTCATGAGCTTTGGGTTATGACCGAAAGAACAAGATCTCGGATACAAGCGGCTGAAATGAGTTTTCTCCGCAGGGTGGCTGGACTCTCCCTTAGAGATAGGGTGAGAAGCTCAGTCATCCGGGAGGGACTCGGAGTAGAGCCGCTGCTTCTCCACATCGAGAGGAGCCAGTTGAGGTGGCTCGGGCATCTGGTTAGGATGCCTCCTGGACGCCTCCCTGGTGAGGTGTTCCGGGCACGTCCCACCGGGAGGAGACCCAGAGGAAGACCCAGGACGCGCTGGAGGGACTATGTTTCTCGGCTGGCCTGGGAACGCCTTGGGATTCCCCCGGAGGAACTGCTCCAAGTGGCTGGGGAGAGGGAAGTCTGGGCCTCCCTACTTAGGCTGCTACCCCCGCGACCCGACCCCGGATAAGCGGAAGAAGATGGATGGATGGATGGATGGATCTGTTGGACAGACAATAAAAGTGGTGAAAAATGACACATGAGGTTTGGAGACAAAAAAATTCCTAACACATTTTTGATCTGTGGTAATGAAAAAAACTCGCACACAAGCACATAATGACGCCGACATTACGCAGAGGGCGGGGGAGGGGGACTCAAAGGAGGTTGAGCAGCCAGCCCGTACTGCAGAGTTCAGATAGAATCACTCAGTTCATGGAGATCTGTGCACACACTTACAAAACTTCTGCAGGGGTGTTGAGATAAGACGGCCTATCAAGGCCAGTCAGCGAGCCAAATTTCAGATAAACACAATTGTTTTGGGAACGGGCAGAACTTTAATGACACCTACCTTCAGTCTGTGTCATCCACTCGCTTCCAAAATGTCCAAATTAAAATGACCACACCAAAGGAACGTGCCAGAGAAAATCCCTGAGATCTAATCCATTCAGCCAAAAGTCTGGGTTCTCGAGACATGAACCAAGCCATCATGTAAGGCAGGCAGCCTGACCAGGTCCAGATTTGCCGCCGACGTCTTCCTTGTTTGTTGATAGACCAGGAACCAGCCAAATCCAAAAAGCAGGAACCAGTTATCATAAATCCAATTAAATATGCGTCCTTAAGATCCACAGATGACAGAAGAGATAGACTTGTCATCAAGTCTTCCAAGTCGATGAGAAATCCAGCTGTGTGTATGCCAACAGGGCAAATTCATTCATTCATTCAACCTTTAGCCTGTCAGGCTAGCCTCGTTGAGCCACAGGGACTCATTTACAAGAGGGACCTGTCTCACTCACACCCAGGGTCAATTTAGAGTTACCAGTGCTGGGCAGCGCTAATCCAACAATTAGTTCCGCTATTTCAAAAGCACTTATTAATTTATTTAGGTCCGCAATTTCAAAAGCACTAATGTCTTATGAAAATTAGGGGAAGCTAATTCTAAACCGCTATTTAATTTCAACAATTGGTAGCCAGCAAGTTATGCAATATTTGCACTACACTGCCAACTAGCGGTTGTTACGGTCCCTGACCTCCAGTATGGGGAGCTCTCTTCATGAGACACCTTTTCTTATCCTTTCCTGTGTTTCCTCATAATAATTCATACAATAAAAAGCAATATTTTAACGAACTTATTACTGCATTCAATCAATTTCACAGCACGGTGCTCGGCGGCACACTAGTTCAACAATCCTGCTGCAGCAGCCGCAGCAAACAGGTGGCAATATATTTATCCACACAAACAAAACAATAATTCATCAAATAATAACTCAACTTAAAGACCGTGTAAAGTGAAATTAAATGTGTGTTTTTAGTTTGTCACATGGCATAAATATGTGTTATTAATCACCCATATAAATCTGACTGATTAAAAACATTGTTTTCCTTATAAAATTAAGTGTCAAAAATCATGAAAATACATTATTTTCCCTTGGTCTGAAACTGTGGGGGCGTGTCAGCGCGTGGTTTCAGCGCAGTACTGCTGAGCTGAGCTGAGCTGTGTGTAGAGGCAGACAGCAGAGATCCACCTGCTCCGTTTTTATCTAAGTTCTGGCTGCCAGTAGCTCCTTTTTCCAAGAGTTACGCTGTTTTTAGTGCACTAACAACTCTGTTTTTGTTTTTAAAGTTGAGGACACAAAGATACTTCATAACTCCGCTGTTATGTGTTTAATAATAAGCGCTATTTTAGAAGATGAGCGGCTGCACCCGGTCCGACCCGGTCACATCGCATGCGGGGTCTGTGTTGGTGATTAAAATAAAGAGTAATCACGTTGATAACTAAGTTATCTCATCTGTGTCAGCGAGTCACTGCGTTTCACGGCGCGCGTGGCAGGAGCTCAACGCACACACACACACAAACACACCACGCGCGGCGCGGAGCTGCAGGTGGCAGCTCACTCCAGCAGCAGCCTGGGTTTGTTCTGACTCCCTCCTGCGTCTCAATGTGGGTGCCCTGACCATTGCGACATCCAGGGAAGATGCAGGAACGAGGCATAATTGATTAGCTAGCTAACAATGAACAAAATATCTATGCTATTGCTATCTGATGCTATCTGCGATTCGCGAGTGAATGGCTCCACCCATGCGAAGAACGAATTTATACGGCTGGAGCAGCAGGGGGTGGGGCTATACTAATGAGGACCGCGTGACGAAACGCGGTCCCGTTTAAAACACGCCTAAAAAATCCTGAAAAAGACATATCTTTATACACAGTTTCATCTATAACTCCAAAATTAATTGAGCTACAATTTTGAGACTTTTTACTCATTTACAACATTACAATTATGACATTTATAATGTTTATTTAAGAAAATATTGAAATTCACTTTACACGGTCTTTAAAGAGGAACGTGGCTCGAGCGTGAGTCCGTCAGTTAATCTGTCCCAAAACAAGTGCTCGGCGGTACATCCAACAAAACAATAGTTCATCCAATAATAATTACTTAACTTAAAGAGGAACGTGGCTCGAGCGTGAGTCCAGCAGTTAATCTCTGTCCCCAACAAGTGCTCGGCAGCACACAAAGTTTTAAACAAAACAATAGTTCATCCAATAATAATCACTTAACTTAAAGAGGAACGTGGCTCGAGCGTGAGTCCGTCAGTTATCTGTCCCAAACAAGTGCTCGGCGGCACACAAAGTTTTAATAACCCACAGAGGTCGCAGATGAAAAACAGCTGGTTTGCTTCACTCACGCTACCGACGATGGGGGGGGAGAAGACAGTTCAAACAGAAGCAATTTTGTTGCATCCAGTCGAGGCTCCAGTAATCCAAAATCACGTCGTCCACACTTCCAAACAGCTGAAGATGACACACCCCGCTGCGCTCCACGCTTCCTTTCGCTTCCTTTTTCTCAAAAAGGGGCGTTTCCACCGGTGGACCAGCTGGCTCATCTGTCAGCGTGTTAGGGGATAATTGCTCCAAAACAATAAAGGGGTGGACAAATTTTAGGCGCATAATATTTATTGGTGAGGGTTCAGGCTGTCACAACTTTTCAGATTTGGAAGCTACGGTTGTGGTTTACAGTGAACTGAACAACAAAACCTCTGATTGGCTGACCTCTACCTGACACTACTCTACCGTAGCCAATCAGCATCATCCTTATTGTTTCACCCCTCCCTCCCCTCTGCTCCCTCCACCTCCCTCCCCTCTGCTTCCTCCCCCTCCTACCCTCTGCTCCCTCCACCCCCCTCCTCTCTGCTCCCTCACCAAGGGGAAAAAAGTAAACAAGCAGCTACGAGAGCCAGCGCGCCAAAGACAAAATAACGTACCCCCATTTTGTTTTTACTGATAGATAATTAGTTATTAGCGGTACTGCATTTTAAATAAAAATAGCACAAATCCGCTTATGAATTATAAAACTTAGTCAATCCGTTGTAACGCTGACAAATTGTTCAGGTCCGCTATAAGCGGATTAGCACTTTAGCGCTCCCCAGCGGTCTGGCGCCCACCTTTGACAGTTACCAATCAGCCTAACATGCATGTTTTTGGACTGTGGGAAGAAACCGAAGCACCCGGAGACAACCTACACATGCACGGAGAGAACATACAAACTCCACCCAGAAAGGCCCCCGGACCGGGATTTGAACCGGGGACCTGCTCGCTGAGGGGCAGCAGCTCTACCAGTTGTGCCACCGTGCTACCAAATTGGCTCGCCTACAGCCTGTTTTCTTTTTGAATAAATTTTATCAGTTGTGTTGAGGGACCAACTGACCAAATTGAAGTCCATAGTTATGATTCGGAAGATTTTGAAGAAGAGAGGCTCTCAGACAGTTTCACAGACAAGACAAAGCAAAAGCAAAGCGGAGCCCGAGAGGAGACGTCCGCCCTTGAGAAGAGCAAGTGTTGCATCTGAAAGTTATGCATCATAACTCATGTTCCCTAAAGGAAGGGAACGAGGTGCAATACTATTGCTATGGGAATTGCGCCCCCGCGCAATTACCTGAAAGAATACATTCACGCCTTTACGGCAGGGGGCGTCAGCGTCACCCCAGAGACTCCGCCCTCTGGGTACTTAAGACGCGGGCGCCCATCCAACGGTCTCCAAGTGCACTTCACCGAGCTTCAGCATTGAAAAGGGCCAACTGTGTTGCACCTCGTTCCCTTCCTTCAGGGAACATGAGTTATGGTGCATAACTTTCAGTTCCCTTTATCAGTCAGGTCACTCGGTGCAACACTATTGCTATGGGAACGTAATTCATTCACGCCCTTGAAATGCTCAGTAAAATGCATGCTTGTGAGAACTTCTGCCTTTATACATTAGGCATCTCTCGGCCGCTCTCTACTGTGTGTTAGAGAGGACAGCCTGAGTGACGTCACACGCAGTAACGTCCAAACTGTAATGTTTTGCAAACGTGTTCGTTGAGCTCCAGTTCACAGCTGCACAGATGTCTGCAACTGGTACTAGGGGTTGAACGAGTACATAATTTTTAACCTCGACATTAACATAAAAAAACTCGAACGACGCTCGAGTAGCCGATGACGTCACAGTGTCTTACGATGCAAAATAAATAAATAAATATAAATGCCTAAAAACGTCTTTACAAAAAGAAAAAAAAGACCAACAAAGCATTGGGAGCATTTATTATGCTCCTATCATTTATCATACTGCACATAAGTCACAGGAAAAACAAAACTATTAGTTATATTAATAATATTAAAAGTGAAAGTATAAGGCGATGAAAACCGAAACTTAAAAAACAAATGGGGCCACAGCCACACCGTACCACCGCCTGCAGCTGTGCAATTTAGGTTTACTTTTAGAGATTGTGTTTATAGATTTTTGGTAGCTCTAGAGAGATGAATATTTGTTTTTTTTGTTTGTGAAACGAGAGAGAGGAAGCCGTTTTGGCCGTGTTATACTGTATATGGGACCTGCATTGCAACACTGCCCTCTGCTGTCACAATCTACTACAAAGAAAGTCAACACGAAGTAGCGCATTTTATAAAATTATAAACTGTTTTACCTTTTTGACAAGACGGCCTGCTCCATTAACATCCGTGCGCACACAGGAATCCATTTTGTAGCGTCTACTAAAAGCTAAAAGCTGCCCCGCGCGCTGTGAAATGTGAAATGTGACGTCACTACGGGTACCCGAGGTGGACAAAAAAGCCTCGATAGAAGTCAAAGCACTCGAGCTGTCGAAAACTCGGGTACTCTGTTAATGCACTAACTGGTACGCCCTTGAACAGTGACCACGAGGCGGCCAAGCCTCGAGTGGAGTGGGCACAGACCCCAGAGGGCACCTTTTGACCTTTGCTACTGTACACCCTTTTAATGGCCTCAGTCACCCAGTGTGAGAGGCGCTGCTTTGACAGGGCCCTGCCAGTAGCCAGGAGGGCAAAACATACAAACAGTTAGTTTGTTTTCCTCCAATCAGCTGTTCTTTCAATGTAAGCACCCAGGGCCCTAACAGGTGTACAGCGTACAGCGTAAGTGTACAGCCTCCTCTGTTCCTCAGTCAGGACGGGAGCAGGAGGAAATGAAGAGAGTTCAAAGTCCAGACTTCTTGGATTCAAAGTTAGAACCTTTGGGACATATGCAGGGTTAGGTCGTAGGGTGACCTTTGACCCATCAGGGGCAAACTTTGTACACATTGGGTGAACCGACAGAGCGTGAAGGTCACCCACATGTTTAGCTGAGCAAAGAGCCAGGAGTAGAGCGGTTTTACAAGATAGCAAATCTATCTTAATCTCGCTTAATGGTTCAAATGGGGGCTCACAGAGAGCATTCAGGACTAATTGGAAGTCTCAATCAGGGATCAAAGTCCTGCTGGGGGGTCTCTTCCTCAATACGCCCTTCATGAACCATATCATGAGAGGGTATGCACCAGGTGTCTTTCCCCCCCCAGCTTTCGTGGCATGCCGAGATGGCTGATAAAAACACCTTAATTGTGGAAAAAGAGCTGCCTTTCTCCAGCAGGTCCTGTAAAAAGGTAAGAAGCTGGACCAGGTCACAGGAATAAGGGACAATATTCCTTTCCATGCACCAAGCTTCAAAAACACACAATTTACGAGCATAGAGAGTCTGTGTTGACATTGCTCTCGCTCCCTAGATCGTGTTTACCACGTTGCTGGGGAGGCCTGAGGCCATCAGTTTGTTCCTCTCAGCAACCAAGCTGAAATTTGCCACAGTCCTGGGCGTAAGTAGAGAGGCTGTTCGTGTGGTTAAGACAGCAGGCCCCTGATGGGGAGCAGTTGTCCGTGTATCAGAATTAAGTACACCTCCGAGGGCCATGGGCCCTGTGGCCCCCTGGGGGCCAACAATGTTAGGGAGGGGTCCCTCCTGCATGTGTGCTCCCGCGTCACCCGAACTGGGGGTGCTAGGGGAGAGGTGCAATGCATTGCCTCTGCTGGTCAGCCGTGGGCCAGAACGTCTGTTTTTGCTTCGTTTAGTGAGAGGCACGGCACGTAGGGCGTGCAGGTTTTGTATGCGAGCAGACCTCCGGATTCCAGGCCACTCCGTGGCTGGATCTGGTTCACAAGCCTCCGGCTCCGCCACTGCTCTGGAGCTGGCTTTGATTCCAGGGAGCTGTATCAGGCACGCTTCCCCTAAGGACGTGTTTTGACCAAGGTGGTGGTGACCCATACGCTCAGAAATACGGTAATCTGGGTGCTTTTCTGCAATATTATGACAGAGAGCTGAAAACCTCCCGATGAGGGGACGTTATTTAAAGGCACAGTTGGGATAGTGCGCTGAGCTTGGTCACACATTGCAGGTCCACTGGTCATGTACAGCCAGCTGGTTTTACAGGTTGGAAAGCCAGTTCCGATTTGAGGGCCTAAGGCTGTACAATTATTATTTTTCTGCTCAGCACCTACAAACCTGGACGATTTCACTAGGTCCAGGCTTTCTCGGGCACAAGGAAGAATTATCTGAGTCGGCCCAGGTGCATTTCTCGTGTTGTAACAACATTTATTTACAACTTCTGCAGCATTATTGTTGTCTCCTCCTTCAGCATGTGTGCACGGCCCGGGCTCGCAGGCTTCGGTTGCAGCGCCCCCGTGGCTCAGAGCGGTCATCCGCTGAAATGCAGTTGGGGACCGTGACAGTACGTCGTCATGGTCACCGTGTTCAGTCGGCACGCCCTCCGGGCATGCGGACATGCTGCAAGCTTGGGGAATTTGTGTATTCTTGGCCCCCCGAGTTCCAGCGGTGCGGAGGGGTGAGTGTGTGACCCCCCTCATCCGGCCTTGTGTGAGCCGGTTTACCTGCTTGCAGACACCACGAGGTCTGTCTGCTACAGACAGTCCCGGGACATCCTGCTGGGGTTCATTGTTCTGACCTGGCACCCCGTGTACCACGAGGGAGGGGGGTGGGGGGTGGCAGCCCCCTCCCTTCATAGCAATTGTTTTCAAAGGGGTGCTGTGTTTAGTCAAGAAACAGGGCAAAACTGTTCTTTTGGATTTTATTTTGTGTTTTGTGCAACAACCTTTTGTCTTTATTTCACATACATCAGAACATTCATATTTTGTGCATACAGTAAAGTCACCAGCTTTTTGTAGTCTCTTACAAATAAAGTCTGGGCATATAAAAATTAGGCTCCCGTACACCTTGAGCGGACGAGCCAGCAAAACTGTGCAGAGGGCCTGCTTCGTCAGGCTCGCTTCTGTCATCCATCACGGTTCGCCGAAGAAGTCCTCGGTTGGACCGCCTGGCGAGGGACGAATCTGTTCCTACTCCAGGACTGACCGGCCTGAGGTGGACCCGGTGGGGGTCTCTGCCGGTGCTCCCCATCGTACGCCGGCCTCTTCTGCGGAGGACGACGTGTGGCTGAGCGGTGTCGAGGCTGCATGGGTCTGCTCCCGCTTGTCTCCCTTGGGGGGGGCAAAAGCTCTCCTTGGCATGCCCTCCCGGAGGGCCTCAGCCTGCTTGCGCCTCTGCTCCAGCCTGGTCTGGATCCGGTCCAGGGCTCTCCCGAAGAGTCCCGTCGGCTCGATCGAGTGGTGCAGAAAAGGGACCCGTTGACCTTCCGGAAGGTCCGTCAGGGTCATCCACAAATGACGCTGGGCAATGACCACCTCAGCCATACACCTCCCTCGTGCAATGGCTGCTGTCCCCATCATGCGGAGCACAAAGTCAGTTGCCCTGCGGGCTTCTTCCAGCACCTCAGTCGCAGCCTGCTTATCTGTTGTCACCTAGAGCTCTTGTAGCTTTTCTGCCAGATACGCCTGCATCATGGCGGATGCGTTCATGGCACGTGCCGCGAGGCCCTGAGCTCTGTAACACTTCTCGAGCTGTGCAGCTGAAGCTCGACAGGCTTTGCTGGGCAAAGTCAGTTTTGTTCCGGAAGATCTGGGGGCCAGGTGAGATGCCAACGTGTCCTCCATCTGTGGCACCGTGGCACGTTGGCTATTTATGCTGCTTCCATTCCAGCCACGTCGAGGAACTGGGAGAGCGGGAGCTGCATGGGAGCCCTGGGTTCAGCCCAGGTGCGAGTAAGCTCCGTGAGGAAATCAGGAAAGATGGGCATCCTGTGCCTTGTTGTCGACTGCTGCTTGGCATGAAAATAATTCCCTGCCAACCTCGTGACCTGTTGACGAGGTGGAGGTTCCGGCCAAGGGATCTGCAGCACGTCCGCCGCTCTGCGACACGTCAAACAGAGCGGGGATTGAAGTGTCTGTCTCCGGCAGCACTGGCACCGGGCAGTGGTGGGCCTCCGACCGCTAGATAGCGCTAATGCGCTAATCCGCTTATAGCGTAGCTAAATAATCTGTTAGCTTTACAGCGGATTAACTAACTTTTATAATTCATACGCGGATTTGCGCTATTTTTATTTAAAATGCAGTACCGCTAATAACTAATTATCTATCAGTAAAACCAAAAAAACTTATTTACAGGCCCGGACGACTGCTAACAGACCATATCCTGTCAGCGCCGGATGTGGTCCGTGACAAAAAAGCGTCCCCTCAGTCTCTTTACTAGAGCGAGCGCTCTCAGTTAGCAGCCAGTGTGTTACTCTGCAGCCTTATTGCTTGTTTTCGAAGAGTCAGACGAAGAGTTTTTAACATGGAGGGTGAACTTATGGATGTTTCTCAGCGGCCTACGCGACGCGTCTGGATTTTTAAAAGTATTTCTCCACTGCCCTCTTCAAAATGGCGGCCGCGACGGCCACAGAAGATAAATTTTCCATGAAAACACGGTAAAAACAATTATTTATTTGCTGAGAAAAAAAAAACATTTCTTATCTGACTTTACAGCACAAGGTTTTTCTGAGCTTAACCGGTTCAAATGGTCAAATCTGCTGGATTAAAAAAATTATTTTGCCAGTTTCCCTCTTCAAAATGGCGGTTAGCGTGTTAGCATTAGCGTCCGCTAGCATTGGTAATACATAAGTGCTTTTGAAATTGTGGACCTAAATAAATCAATAAGTGCTTTAGAAATAGCGGAACTAATTTTTCGATTAGCGCTGCCCAGCACTGGCACCGGGTTCTGTGAGAGGTCCTCCTCCTCTCCTTCGTACTTGTCAGCTTCATCACCAGAAATTTCACCTGAGGCTGTTAGCGAGATCTCATCCGCGTTCATCATGCCTCGAGTGTCAAATTCGGCTGTCGAGTCCCCGACGGGAGCCGCCATGTCCGGGCTGTTCCCCCATTTGACCCGAGCACTGTCTTCCAAATCCATGCTCTCGAGCTCCGGCGTGGGAGTGAGAGCCTCTGTGGGGTCCGGGTCTGTTTGCGCCGCAGCGGCGCCCATGGCAAGCATCAGTCGACAACAAGGCACAGGATGCCCATCTTTCCTGATTTCCTCACGGAGCTTACTCGCACCTGGGCTGAACCCAGGGCTCCCATGCTGCTCCCGCTCTCCCAGTTCCTCGACGTGGCTGGAATGGAAGCAGCAGGAATAGCCAACGTGCCACAGATGGAGGACACGTTGGCATCTCACCTGGCCCCCAGAAAACCATTCCATGAGCCAAAACACCATTCTGGATGCTTGGAAAACAGCCTTTGTTCTTCCTTTGCTGAAGGGAGGTGACCCCACCTCACTGAACAATTATCGACCAATCTCTAAACTCTGCATCTTAGCCAAGGTTCTAGAAAAACTGATAAACTCTCAGATCAAAAATTATCTGGACTCATTTAACATCTTACCTCTTCATCAATCTGGTTTCAGGAAAAAACACAGCACAACAACTGCTTCTCTGAAGGTTCTGAATGATGTTGTTGAAGCATTGGATGCTAAGGATTATTGTGCTGCACTTTTCTTAGACCTGTCTAAAGCTTTTGACACTGTGGATCATAACATCCTGTGTCATAAGCTCTCAGAAATCGGTTTCTCTGATCACACCATCGGTTGGTTTTCTAACTATCTTTCCAATCGGAGGCAATGTGTTCAACATAACGGTACTTCTTCCAGCTATTTAACAGTTAAAAATGGTGTACCACAAGGCTCAGTTTTAGGACCAACCCTCTTTACAATCTACATAGCTAATGTAGGTCACTGCATCCCTGATGCATCCTTACATTTCTATGCTGATGATACAGTTGTTTACTGCCGAGCTAAAACAGTAGCTAAGGCTTTCCAGTTACTGCAATCCGCTTTTGACATCATCCAGTCAGATTTGTTCCGTCTCAAACTTGTCCTAAATGCTGATAAAACAAAAGGGATGTTTTTTTCAAGTAGGAAGGCGGTTCCAGCAGATCTTCCTCTGATTTTATCCTCAAATGGTGTCCCTATTGAGTTTGTTGATTCCTATAAATATCTGGGTATACTGGTCGATTCACATCTCTCTTTTAAACTCCACGTGGAAAACCTAGTGAAGAAACTGAAAGTTAAACTGGGTTTCTTTTTCAGAAATAAATCATGTCTAACACTGAATGCTAGGAAACGCCTTGTATCTGTGACTTTCCTTCCCTCCATTGATTACGGTGACATTCTCTACATGAATGCTCCTACAAGCACCCTGCGGATGTTGGATGTTGTCTATCATGGTGCACTAAGATTCATAACTGGCTGTGATTATCGTACCCACCACTGCACCCTGTATTCACTGGTTAACTGGACATCATTAACCTCACGCAGACTCTTCCACTGGTACATTTTCATCTTTAAATCACTTCTTGGTCTGCTGCCCTCATACATCTCCTCCTACATGTCTTTGCGTGAGTGCAGCTACAGTGTGCGCTCTCAGGACATGATTACCTGCAGTGTTCCGTCAGTGAGGACTGAACTTGGAAAAAGGGCCTTCTCCTACTCCGCTCCTGCTTCATGGAATATCTTACAAAAAGATCTGAAGCTCTCGACCTTGACTTCTCTAAATGGTTTTCAGAATCTGTTGGAATCCTGGCAAAAACCAATGCAGATTTGTTCCTGTCTTTGATTTTATACATCTACCTTATAATGTTTTGCTAGTTTTTTGATACTTTGTTAAAAAAAAAATATTTCTCTCTTTTTTTTTCTCTCTTTTGTTTTTCTATTGTTTATTGTTTAAGGAAATTCTACCATTGCTGTTCATCGTTCTTTAGTTTTAGCAGGTCGCTTTTGTAAATGAGCCCATGAGGCTACAATAAGATTTACCTGACTAAATAAAGGTTGAATGAATGGCATTGGCCACGATGTCTACTCAGTGTCTCCTCACCACCTCCAGCATTTGGTTGCAGTGTGGACAGGAGTCGAGGGCGTCCAACGCCGTTTTTGCGTGTAGCATCCCCAGGCAGACAGGACAGGCCTTGTGGGTGTCTGTTGCCGAAAGGGAATATCCGCAGCCGCTGGGGCAGGCGCGCGAGTTGGGACTCGCCGTCCTGCTAGCATTTTTTGTGAATCTTGGCTTTCGCTTTCCTTTCTCGGGAGCCATGCCCGAGAAAAAACAAGCAAGTTTTCTTAAAATCCTTGTCCGAGACGTCTCCTCCATTGCGTCGCTTTCGCTGGCTAGCCTATACTACTCCTTTAGCAGGGTAGCGATGTGACGCAGTTAGCGCCGTCGAGCGAAGCAGTCTACAGAGAGAAGAGAAGAAAACTTCGGGGTTAAGGAAAAATGTGCCGGACTAGCTTTTGCCAGCCCAGCGATATGCAGGAAATTTCTCTGTATGCTCAGCGTAGGGAGCGAGCTCACCTCTAACGAGCGATGTGTCCACAGAGAAGTCCCACGAAGTTCAGGTTTAAGCGAGGTGAAGGGCAAAAAGAGACCGTTGGATGGGCGCCTGCGTCTTAAGTACCCAGAGGGCGGGGCCTCTGGGGTGACGCTGACGCCCCCTGTCGTAAAGGCGTGAATGTATTCCTTCAGGTAATCGCGCAGGGGCGCAATTACCATAGCAATAGTGTTGCACCGAGTGACCTGACTGATAAAGGGAACTGCCTAAATGTAAATCAGAGTAGCGCCCACATGCTCCCTGCAGCTTTTTACTTTATATTAAAAGCAGACAGAAGTAACGGGAACTGAAGAAATAAAAATTTGGAACAACACGGAGCTGCAGCTCAAGCGGATGACGTTTTGACTACTTTTGATGCTCAACATAAACCCCGGAGTGTCAGGAGCCTCATGATTGAGTCCACTTTCTTATTTATGTTAAATAATAATAATAATAATAATAATCATTTTATTTAAAAGCGCCTTTCATGACACCCAAGGACACTTGACAAACCATGTTCTACTACTGTACTACTTAAAGCAGTAGTTCCCAACCCTGGTCCTTGAGGAACACCATCTTGCATATTTTGCTGTGTTCATTCATACTCATCTACTCACACAGACTCATGTTCATGCTACTGTTCGGCGTACTGTTTTAATTAATACTAGTGCTTAGTGTATTTTTATTAAAGTTTTCCTTAGTTCATATCTTAGATCTTATTCATGTTTTTCTTTTACATATTATACTTTTGTTGGATCTAACTGGGACCCTGTGAACACAATTTTGTTCCACCACATGTACCACATACATGACAAATAAAGAATCTCTGACTCTTTAGCTGTTTCCCTGCTTTGATACACCTGATTTGAATGATTTGGTGATTAACAGGCTGGATCCGGCAGAACTTGAGGAAGTAATCAAACCACTGAATCAGGTGTGCTGAAGCAGGGAAACAGCTAAAACATGCAGGGTGGTGTTCTGTGAAGTTAGATTTGAAGGTATTTGTCTTTGTTGTAAATACAAGCTCAAAGGACACACATCTACTTTTTTCCAAGCGTAAAAGAAAATAAGTATTTTCCACTTAAAGAATGATTCCTGAACGAGGTTTCACTTTCTTTCTAAAATGTGAAATCATCAGCCATTTCATAATTTGTATTTTGTAAAAAACATCAAGACACAAACAAGACCATGTGTCTGGGACTCTGAATGTATATGCTGTACACAGTTATGTACATTTATTTATAGAGGAAGTGAAACAGGAAGCGGTGAAAGTTACGGGATATTTATGGCAACAGTTTCTTGGGAAAATCCACTTGTGCAAGAAGGAAACAGAAGTCAGGTTGTCAAAAATGCAGTCTGCGTCCAAAGTGACATAAGTATATCAAGGAGTTAACAAATGATCTGATTCATCCACCAGGGCCTCTCTGAACTGGGAGGCACCGACGGCTTGATTTAAACGTGTGTGTGCATTAATATTTTACCCGTCCAACTCCTGGCATAGAGCGGTGAAGTCCACTCGCTCCACTGACCATCATCTTTTTCTTTGAGTCGGAGCTGAATCAGATACTCCTCGCCAGACAGAGCGTCGGTGATGATGTATGAGCGCTGTCTTTTTATCTTATTTACCTGCAAGGATGCAGACACACAAAACAGTCTTTATTGAGCAGAGGCAGATGATTTAATAGTTTCAGACCAGATTGTTTGACGGGTTAACTAACGTGTTCGTGCGTTGATGTCAAAGGTCTGTATCTGATCTCATAAATTAAGTCGTAGAAGTAGTCCTGCTGCTTCCAGGACCGCGGTAAGTTCCAGGAGACCTTCAACCTTCTCTCGTGGCCTTCCTCTTGGTGGGCTGATATGTTTGATGGGGGGTCGGGCTTCACTAATAGAGGAGGAAGGAACAGCTTGAGCTGACCAGAAGCTCATTTTGAGTGAAACAGCTGCAGAGGAACATCCACTTACAAATGCCCATGGGCTTGAAACCTAACGGGGGGCTGGTGGCGTTGCCCAGGATGCTCGTAACGCACAGGAAGGCCACGTGAGGGGTTCTCTTCTTTTCTTCATTGTGCTCCATAGTGCACCAACACTGAGAGTGCTGGGAAGAGTACGAGCAGGGGATCTGCTCTGTTGTTTCACTGAGAGAGGAAAGACAACAAAGAAAATCCCAAAATAAATTAGGCTGCACAGAAAAATTAATAAGACGCAAAAATATACAGAAAGCAGTGAGCCACATTTAGTTGATTTGACCAAAAAAACAACAACATACAAACTCTGTGTCGAGGGCTGTAAAAATCTGATATTTGGTGCATGAAAAGCTTAATTTGACAAAAATCAGTGTACAACTAGATTTAGGGTCTGGATCAGGACCAAAAGAAAAAGAGCTCAGATACAATATGCTGGTGAAGATTCTCAGTCGTCCAGGACATGATAAAATAAAAAAAGTGTTCAATGCGAGATCAACTGGACTTTATTTGTTACAGAAAACTTTTCGACCTCTATCCAGAGGGCTTTATCAATTCTATTAGCAGACTGTGTTTCAGTGGAGTTATAATAGTCTTAGGAGACACGCACCAACCTATGTAAATTGCAAGCTGAGGTAACACATACATGTAAATTGACAAATCACACCTTATCAGTAGGGGTTTCTTGAGAGAGCTCAGATACAAGAGCTCAGATACAAGCAGCCAAAATGTGCCCCCTCTGCAGGCGGGCTGGAATCTATGGAGATATAACAACGACGTATTGGGCGTGAACAAATACAGAAGGGGCGTGAACAAATACAGATCTCACGAGAGCAAATACATACACTCGAGGGAGCAAATTACACCCGCGCGCGTAATGGGGATGAGCGCGAGCGTAGAAAAAAGATCCGAGCGCGCGCACGTGCGCTCGGAGGACAACTACAGGCTCTCGCGTGCAAAATGTATCTACTGACAGACTCTCGCTCACGGTTCAGACCATAGATATAATAAACACTAGATAAGCTGAGGCGGAGTCAGCGGCGTCGTCAAGCGGCGGCCATCTTGCCACAGACAGCAACATTAGCTGCAGCTGTGGAAACCGTATGGAGGTGAGGGATTTATACAAACAAAAATACGCTTAACTCGCTGTAATCTTGACGGATTTACAAACGGTTTATTTTTTTAAAAACGTTATTAACGTGGCTATGATTTCTTTGGTAATCAGACAGCAGTTTCGTCTTTTTTAAAAGGTTTTATTCGTGTTTTGGGTGTCACACTCATCGAGAATCTAGAATTTAAATTCTGTTTTTATTACACCAATAACTATTTTATAACAAACTAATCTTTTGTCTAAATGACTATCTTGATCATGACTGTATTTATTAGCAGACTATTAACAAGAGCCTTTGATTAAGGGCTAGCTAGTATTCCAAATATTTCCCTAGTATTCTTAGATCACTAGGAGCTCTTTGTTTTTAACTGAACTAAAGCTGCACATGATTTCCAAGCGGTTTGGTATGTTCAACACTAATTACTGCTTTGTGTTTTACAGAAATACTCTTTGACAAGATGCCTGACTTTTGTGCAGCCTATGGATGCTCCAATAAGATCCTGGATCCTTTATGTCAACCGTAGTAGAAAATGTCACCAAGAAACTTGACCATTGCAGATGTTTCTAACCATAACTTATCCAATATACATGTCATTGTTGATTTTTTTAACTTTATTTACCCAACCGAGGTCTGTCTGCTTGTTTTGTATATAATGTATATAGAAATCTGTCATATCCTGTTGGTTTTGAACTGTCAACATCTGTTTACTGTGATTGTAGTTTTCTTTATTTTCTTTTTGATAAGTGCAAATGCCTATTGCCAATGTGACGTGTGCTGCTGACCACTTGACCAGGTCACCCTTGTAAAAGAGATCTCAATCTCAACGGGCTCTACCTGGTTAAATAAAGGTGATTGATTGATTGATTGATAGACGTAATAATTTGCGTTTACAGAGTGGCAACATGAGACAGAAGCTCACCAAGGCAGTCCTTTTTAAAGGGCATTAGCTCCAAAAACACAAAGATTTTAACACTGGACTCTGTGTCATCAAACGGGTTATTCACTAAACTCTCGGTCATGTGCTCATTCTGTTTGCACTACTTCTCATATTTGCACTAATGTTTGTATTACATCACTGCCTATAGTCATACTACTGTTTACATTCTCTGTTTACATACTACTGTTTACATTCAACCTTTTTTTTTAGAACCTTTAGTTTATTTTATAGTTATACTGTACTTTTTATACTTTTTTACTTTTTATACTAGTATGCAAAAACTCAGGACAGTATTATGTTCATTAAATGTTTAGTGTTTTAGTTTTAGAGTTGGTGTAAATTTTCATACTCATTTACCACTATGCAAAAACTCAGGACAGTGTTACAGTTTTACTATTTTATGCTTATGTTTATTATTATATGTTTCAGTGTTTTAATGTTTAAATAGTTACTGTTGCACCGAGGGACTGAGAGTCTTGTCACACTATCAGATGTTTATTTCTGTTTGTTTGTTTGTTTATTTATATCTCCCGATTATTAAATCTTTTCATGTATCTAAAAAAAATAAACTACTGTACACATATTGACCAAGGTTTGTGTAATAATGTATTTAATATTACATAATATTTGCATGTGTAGGGAAAAAATTGGCATAAATTATTTTCATATCACTAATAATGCTATTTATGATGAAATAGTATTAAATATTTATTAGCATTGTAACATATGTCAGTTAATTTCGCTGGAAATAAACATGTATTTATAAATAGATGTAAATATAATCTTATTGTGTATATTGCTAGTGCAATACAGTGTCTATATAACGTTATTTTCATGTGAACGTCCATCTTAAGTATACCATATTATAACAACATCTCTCACATTTATAACAAACCAAACCGTTTTAAAATCGGTTGAAAATTAAGCAAGTTATGGTTATTTTAATAGTAAATGCCCCATTCACATTCATGTTAAGAGTGGGCGTTCTGTCTGTGCCAAGATGGCCGCCGTCTGACGATGTCGGTCTCCATTGGCCAACAGCGGGGATGTCTTATCTAGTGTATATATCTATGCTGTAGACAGTATGGAGGAGGAGTCAGACAGGACCAACAGGAAGAACGCGTCTCACAGATAAACAAACTGAGTGATGTCATTTGTTGACAATGTGTAAATAAGCCAACTAGAACAGCTCAGACAACGATCACAACATTTACTGTACAACTATTTATTTGCTGTACACTAAATGTACTTTTCATAATTCAGTTATTAAGTGCATTCACTGTATGACAAGCTGCAGCAGACGGTTTCTGATCTATAAAATACAACTTTGTTACAAACTATTGGAAACTGGACGATCAGTTGAAAACAGAAGAAAGCATCCAGTTCCTCACTGAGTTCAGCTTTTCCCTGTTGTGCAGCTTTACACCTTCTCAACACTAAAGTTCAAATGAATCAAGTTGGAGACTAAAAGTTTAATATTGACTTCCACTGCTTTAAAAACAAGATCGAACACAATACAGTATTCAGTTATTTACACAGATCCATCATGGCCGCCTGAACATTTTTTTTAATGATGTTGTAAAGACAATCTTAGAAAATCTTGTTCTCTACGATGTCACTTGAAATCAGTTACATTATTGACCCTTTTAAAATGCGGACAAACTCAATCAACAACAATAATTTCAACAAATCTGACAACAAATGTTCTAGGTAATGTTGAGTCACCGTAATTTCCGGTGTATAAGCCGCTACTGTTTTCACACTCTTCGAACAGCGTGGATTATATAGTGCTGCAGCTAATTTATGTATTTATTTTATTTTTAGATGGGCTAACAAGATTCCTGCCACCAAAAACATTTAGCCTTCTTAAAACCCTGGCACTCAATGAGACTACCTGTATAAATAAAAGTTAAAAAAATAAAATCTGACCAATGAAATTACAGAACAGGTCACAGATGAACCAATGAAACAGGGAGGGGGATGAGCAACTTTTGCTCTGGGGGACACAAGCTTGTAGCAGGAGGAATATGAAGATAGTGATCAGTGACTTCCTGGTAGACTAATGTATATTTTTTGGACAACGAAAGAGACTGAGGACGTGTGATGAAGTTTTTCTGAGGCTGTTCAATTCTGACACTGAAGAAGACTTTAGGAGGAAGATAAACAGCAATCAGTGACATTTCCTGGTAGGCTACCGGTACTTTAAAAAAGTTTTTTTTACCAGCCGTGTTACAGGCACTGTTCAGAAAAAAAGCATTCACTGTACATTTTCATTCATTCAACCTTTATTTATACAGGCTAGCCTCGTTGAGTCACGGGGACTCATTTACAAGAGGGACCTGTCTCACTCACACCAAACAACCATCCACTCTCACACTCACACCTAGGGTCAATTTAGAGTCACCAATCAGCCTAACAAGCATGTTTTTTGGTCTGTGGGAGGAAACCGGAGTACCCGGAGGAAACCCACGCATGCACGGGGAGAACATGCAAACTCCACCCAGAAAGGCCCCGGACCGGGATTTGAACCGGCAACCTTCTCGCTGAGAGGCAGCAGCTCTACCAGTTGTGCCACCGTGCTGCCCATACATACTGTATTTGCATATATTACCATGTATTTAATTAAAAGTTTTAACATCTTTCTATGTAAATATCTCATGTTACAACATGGACACCCCTGGCTTATAGACAAGCGAGGCCTATATGTGTACAAAATTATTATTATATATTTGTTTGTACTGCTTATACTCTGGTGCGATCCAGCCTCACTGTTCCACTG
>JBBPBX010047429.1:10793-26163 GCA_038048925.1 Garcialebias charrua | reverse complement strand
TGAAGAACGCTCGGGTCTTATGGGAGGAGTAAATATGAAATATTACGACAATCTGCACAAACGAAACTAACAGAACACAAGGACTTTTACTGTACAGACAAAAATACACATAATGCACCAACTGTCTCATGTGGTGGTACAACATCATCAACAACAACAATTATAATAATAATAAAACCTGCAAATCAGTTTTTGAACTGACAAAACATCAATGACTAATCCAAAAACTGCAAACTTCAGCTGCTGTTTCCTTGCAACAAGCTCAAGAACTACAATAAGGACGACTTGGCAGAGCTTCAAAAGGCAAATAAAAAAATCCTCTCTGAATTTTGGCTGACATCTCAAAGTACTGGACGTCCCAGCTGCTGAGAGGACTGCTTTACCGGCTGCCTGACAGACTGAATGAGCGGCTAATTGGTTAACTGTCTGGGTGGTGGGGGGCTACAGGCAGACCATGATAAGATCAGTAAATTGATGTTAAAAACAAAGAGTGTGGTGACAGTTCACCTTCAATACACCCCATCAAGGTCACCGGCTCATTTTTGCTCAACTGCATCTCATTAGTCTGGCAACAAAAGATACAATCTTGTGCACAAAACAAGAAGAGAAAACTGTAAAAAAGCAAGAAAAAAAAAAAAATGTACCTTTAAAAAAATGTACCTTTAAAAAAATGAACAGGAAAATGAAGCATATGTTGCTAATTCTCCTCCTAATGACTACATTTAATATATAATAAACAAGATGGTCACAGTTGGCTGAGTCCTTGAAGGTCACAAACAAACACACACCTCTGCAGCTGATTCAGTGTGTGTTCAGGTGAAGAGTCTGACAGATACAACACATACAAATGTGCTTACAATAACTAAAACCTAAAAAGAAAACATTGAAGTTCATCTGTTATAATTAGGTGATTTAGCAGCTTATATTTATATTGATCCTGAAGTTTTACACTGCATATAAATGCTTTTTTCTTCTTCAAATGGATTTTAATGCTCAACAGAACAAGTGTAGGCAAAAAAGTGGGTTTGCCAGCAGCCAGAGCAGCAGGGTGGAGGGAACAAAGGAAATGAGAAGGTAATATTTAACTCAGGGTATGAAAATATCATCTTTCATAAGGTAATGCAAAATGTACAGCAGCAAAGACTTCGATGCCAGATGTGCTAATATTTCACCTGTCCAATTTCTAAGCACTGACTTTACAACCTCACATTTATTTTTACTGAACACTTCCAAAAAAAAAAAAAAAGCTATGGATGTAGGTTCAACATAAAAAAAAATTGAAGCATCATCAAACTCAGTCCCTCAGACAAAGATGTAGGTGCAGTCTATTAAAAGCATGAGGTGAGAGCCACGAGGGGTGAGGGTCCAATCAATTATTTAGGGGCTGCTGACACTGACACAGTGATGGGCAAAGGCTGGAAAACTGCAGTGTAGCAGCTTCAACATGGGAATGATTAACAGAGAATCAAACCCTTCCACACACACAAAAACAACATATAAAAATAACTAGGATGAGAAATGCCTCACACTGTGAAATTCAAAAGACAAAAACAGGCAGTCCCACCTGGTCACAGGCTGTCATGCATGTTCACAGGAACAAAGAGCAGTCCACTAACAGTCGACACAACGCAAAGAACAAAGAAAGAGCTACAATAAATACATAAAAATGCCGTGGTTTCCAGATAAGTCGCACCTACCGGTCGGTGGCAGCCGGCCAGGAGAAGACAAAGCAGCAGGGAAGGAGCTGCGGGATGAGAGCAGCACAGAAACCACGCGCGCCTCCGAACAAAGCGGGCTTCCCACTTTCAGCATCCTCGCTCATCACTTTCCAACTTCATCGGCATCGTTTGAATCACACGAGCCGGACTTCAACTCGCAGACACACTCCACCGTTTCCGCACCGAAGCTTTGAAAAAAAAAAAAAAAAGCGTCTACAGAAGACGACGGAGAGGAGCTGGACAGAGTCACTGGAGGAACAAGAAACTGAACGAAGCAGAGTGATGCTGCGTTCACGTGTTCCTCGTAAAGTGCGGCTTCTCACTTCTACGCGTTTTTTTTTTTCTCTGTTTTTTTATTTTATTTATTATTATTTTAACTGGTGCGTCTGAACAAATCAGGGTGTGATCCACCTCATTTCCTGCTAGACTCCTAGTAATAATAATAATAATAATAATGAATTCAATTTATAACGCACTTTTCATTAATGAAAATCTCAAAGTGCTACAAGGAGCAACAAAAGTAAATGTCAATAAAACAAATAAGAAAACAATTAAAATCAATAACAGTATCAGCTAAGATCAAAAGTAGAATCATGAGGAGGTAGAGTATGCTCGGTCGAAAAGGTCTTCAAGCCGCTCTTAAAGACCGTGTAAAGTGAAATTAAATTTGTGTTTTTATTTTGTCACACGGCATAAATATGTGTTATTAATCACCCATATAAATCTGACTGATTAAAAACATTGATTTCCTTATAAAATTAAGTCTCAAAAATCATGAAAAAACATGATTTTGACTTGCTCTAGAACGCTGGGGGCGTGTCGCACGTGGGCGTGATTTCAGCGCAGTACTGCGCCATGTCCAGCCCCCTTCAGAGCTGAGCTGTGTGGGGAGGCATACGGGGGAAGCAGAGATCACCTGCTCTGTTTTTATCTGAGTTCTGGCTTCCAGCAGCTCCTTTTTCCAAGAGTTACGCTGTTTTTAGTGCACTAACAACTCTGGTTATGTTTTTAAAGTTGAGGACACATAACTCCGCTGTTATAATCAGCGCTATTTTAGAAGATGAGCGGACTCGCGGTCCGAACCGGTCACATCGCATGCGGGGTCTGATCGCCACACACACACACACACACACACACGCGGGCGCGCGCGCGACCCGGTCACATCGCATGCGGGGTCTGATCGCCACACACACACACACGCGCGCGCGCGACCCGGTCACATGCATGCGGGGTCTGATCGCCACACACACGCGCGCGCGCGGGGGGGGGGGCGGAGGTGCGCGGAGGTGCAGGTGGCATGTGGTCGCTCCAGCAGCACGCCAGTACTGGAGGGAGACGGTCGGTAGCGAGTGAACGGCTCCACCGAAGAACGCATTTATAACGGCTGGAGCTGCAGGGGGTGGGGCTTGTGACCGCGTGACGAAACGCGGTCACATTTAAACCACGCCTAAAAAATCCTGAAAGAGAAATGTGTTTATACACAGTTTGATCTATAACTCCAAAATTAATTGAGCTACAATTTTGAGACTTTTTACTCATTTACAAGATTACAATTATGACATTTATAATGTTTATTTAAGAAAATGTTGAAATTCACTTTACACGGTCTTTAAAGTCAACCACAGACTGTGGGGCTCTCAGACAGTCAGGAAGAGAGTTCCACAGGCGGGGGGCAGCCACACTGAAAGCCCGGTCTCCCATGGTCCTTAATTTGGTTCTCGGAATGTGAAGGAGATTACTGTTCTGTGACCGCAGCGACCGGGTGGATGAGTATGGAATAAGAATATCCTTCAGATAATCTGGTGAAGCTCCATGTAAGCATTGATGTGTAATGAGAGCAGTTTTGTACTGAATTCTGTAGGCGACAGGAAGCCAATGAAGGTTATGGAGAATGGGCGTAATATGTTCAAATTTACGAACTCTCAACAAGATCCTTGCTGCACTGTTTTGAATATATTGAAGTTTCTGAAGGTTTTTGCCAGGGATTCCAATAAACAGGGAGTTGCAGTAGTCGAGCCTGGAGGAGACAAAAGCATGGACGAGCTTCTCAGCATCGGAAAAAGTTAGGGATGGGCGAAGTCTGGAGATGTTTCGAAGATGGAAGAAGCAAGTTTTAAACAGATGCTTAATGTGATTTTCAAATGTAAGATTGGAGTCCATTTTTATTCCAAGATTAGTAACAGAGGTGGAGAGGGGGATGTCTTGTCCAGATGGTGAAAAAGCATTTCTAAAAAGAAAAAGTGACCCGCCATTTTCCAGCCAATAAAAACAAAGTTTGTAACCAGCCAATAAAAACTGAGCTTGTAATATAACAACAGCTTTCCAGACATAATGGCATCATGTAATTCTGAAATGCAGGTACACACTCAATGTAAGCAAAGCATTCAGATGAGGCTCGTCTACACGGGAATGCAGTGGGAATGACAAAAAATTTAGAAATGTTTTCAACCATATAAAAACAGAAAATAAACCTAGACAGTCTAGTAACAAAAATACACCAGGAACTGTAAAATAAAGATGTTGAGCAGCTTTTCCAAATACTGTACACTGTTTATGCATGGATGCAAATCTGAAAAGATAAAAAATGTTTGTGTATCCACAAAATGCGGTTCCTGCATCTGTGGAAAACTACCGGTATGTGGAAACTTGAGTACTGGTACCTGACTAATCTCACTGTACCTGATTGAGTACCTGATTNCTGATTCAACCAGCTGGACTTCCAACAGCTTTCCAGACATAATTACATTATGTAATTCTGAAATGCAGGTACACACGCAATGTAAGCAAAGTATTCAGATGAGGCTCGTCTACACGGGAATGCAGTGGGAATGACAAAAAATTTAGAAATGTTTTCAACCATATAAAAACAGAAAATAAACCTAGACAGTCTAGTAACAAAAATACACCAGGAACTGTAAAATAAAGATGTTGAGCAGCTTTTCCAAATACTGTACACTGTTTATGCATGGATGCAAATCTGAAAAGATAAAAAATGTTTGTGTATCCACAAAATGCGGTTCCTGCATCTGTGGAAAACTACCGGTATGTGGAAACTTGAGTACTGGTACCTGACTAATCTCACTGTACCTGATTGAGTACCTGATTAATGAATCACTGTGAGACTAACCTGTATAAATAAAGGTTGAATGAACCTAGAGCCCCTTTCATAAGTCAAATCCGCGCAATTGCAGCACAGACCAGTCCGGCTTTAATCCTCCCCGGGTCATTCATAAGACCACAGTTGAAGGAGGGCAGGTCCCGCTCACATAAACGTGTTCATAAATGAAGCCGCAGCGCGGCTCCAAAAGAGGCGTGGAGCAGAACTCAGCTGAGCATGAACTGGACCGCGACGTATTTATTGTGGGACAGACGTCAGACGTTTACAAGTTGTCGTTTCGTGTCATTTTTAATATTTCCTCAGTAATAAATCTACTGTCTCCCTCCAGCGCGCGCACACACAGCTGCTCCGCTGCAGAGAGAGAGAGGAGAGAGAGAGGGAAAAAAAGAGCGAACCTAACTTTTACAAGTTGTCTTTTCGTGTCATTTTTAATATTCCCTTGTTAATAAATCTGCTTGTTGATTAATCCTGCGGTCGCTCACTGATATCATCATATTCTGAGCGCGGATTGCATTCACAAGTGGGTCTGCCCGGCTCGGGTCCGGATCTGACACTACCTCTGCTCGCGGATCAGGGGCGCATCAGAGGCGAGTAAAATTTATCCGCCAATCCGCTTTCGTCTTTTTTCTGAATGCTCGTTGGAGTACTGGACACACATCAGGCCCGGACTGAGCCGTCTTATGAAAGGGGCTTACCGTATTTTTCGGACTATAGGTCGCACCTTTTATGTTTTTTTTTCAAGGCCTGCGACCTATACACCAGTGCGACCTATTTATGGATTTTTTTCCATATTTTTAGACCAATTTTTGACTCAGATATGAGCCTTTTTCACTTTGGCAGAAAATGGTGCAGTACCACTTTCGGCCGCTAGGGGCGCAGTGCAGTACCACTTCCAGAGGAGTACACCGACCCAAGAAGAAGAAGACCGTTTCCAGCTCATGTGTCCGAAAAAAAGCTCCTCTGCTCGGACTGACTCTGTCGGCCTCCTGGTCTGGATGTAGCTCCTGTTAGCTCTGTTTGTTTGCTGTTTGTTTGCAAGATAAGTCAAGAACCACTCAGCAGATTTTTCTGAAACTTACAGAATGGAATCACAGTGTGGACGTTTACAAGTGAGTAGCTTTATTAGATGTTTGAGATAGAAAAAAAAACGATATTTTATTAGCATAGCTTCTTTTAGCTTGTGGTTGTATTTCTGTTTGTTATAAATAGCTTTGAAACCAATCGGTTTATATTTTTTCTGCTTACAGAGTGTAATTATAAGGCTTTAATGTACGTAACTATGGCTGGATGAATCATTTGACATAAAATTCAATTTTGTATTCGTGTCAGAGGCGGACTCGTCTCGTGTTAGCCTTCGTTTTACGTTATAAATAGCTTCAAAACCACTCGGTGCATATTTATTTCTGCTTACAGAGTAATTATAGGGCTCCAATGTACTTAACTATGTCCTGGAGAAAACATTTGAGATGAGATTCGATTTTTTATTCGTGTTTTCAGAGACGGACTCGTCTCGTGTTAGCTTCTGGTTTTACTTCTGTTTGCTTATAAATCTGGTTTTACTTCTGTTTGCTTATAAATAGCTTCAAAACCACTGGGTGTATATTTATTTCTGCTTACAGAGTAATTATAAGGCTCCAATGTATTTAACTATGTCCTGGAGAAAACATTTGACATGAGATTCGATTTTTTTATTCGTGTCAGAGGCGGACTCGTCTCGTGTTAGCCTTCGTTTTACGCTATAAATAGCTTCAAAACCACTTGGTGTATAGATATTTCTGCTTACAGAGTAATTATAAGGCTCCAATGTACTTAACTATGTCCTGGATGAATCACCTGACATGAGATTCGATTTTTTATTAGTGTTTTTAGAGACGGACTCGTCTCGTGTTAGCTTCTGGTTTTACTTCTGTTTGCTTATAAATAGCTTCAAAACCACTCTGTGTATATTTATATCTGTGTACAGAGTAATTATAAGGCTCCAATGTACTTAACTATGTCCTGGAGAAAACATTTGACATGAGATTCGATTTTTTATTCGTGTCAGAGGCGGACTCGTCTCGTGTTATCCTTCGTTTTACGTTATAAATAGCTTCAAAACCACTTGGTGTATATTTATTTCTGCTTACAGAGTAATTATAAGGCTCCAATGTACTTAACTATGTCCTGGATGAATCATTTGACATGAGATTCGATTTTTTATTCATGTTTTCAGAGACTGACTCGTCTCGTGTTTAGCTTCTGGCAAACATTAGCAGCAGAGCTAAACACTCGGTCCATATTGCCGGGTTGACTCAGCGGTCACGCGGCGTGTCAGCGGTGGATGACGCGTTACGTCGGCGGTGACGTAGGTGCGACCTATACACCGGTGCGACCTATTTATGGATTTTTTTCAAATTTTGGGCAATAATTGGACACTGCGACCTATATTCCGGTGCAACCTATAATCCAAAAAATACGGTAGGTTAGTCTTGATGTAGTCTGTGTAAGTAAATAAATCTGGCACAATTAAACAAGCATAGAAGCTCAGAGAAGACTTACAGTTTGGAATATCTGCTGCAAAATGTGAAAGAAAAAAGAAAGAATGAGTGAGAACTGTCAAAACTAAATATCGGGGATCAAGCGGGGCAGTGGAGCATCATAAAGGCAGAGACTGTTATTTAAACACATGCAACTTCTGCTTTTCTAGATCAGTAAGTTTACAATTTCGGTCTAACCTGCCTTTTATCTGCATATTTTACTCAACAAATCTGAGCATAAATAATTACCAACACCAAAAATTGTCAGACTTTTAGATCCCGAATGGTTCTTCCATGGACGTAATGATTGTTGACCTATTTTCAATCTGTAGTTAAATGAATGCACATAGTACAGTACGTAGTTGGCAGCCGTTTACAAATTTGGCTTACAATTTTACTTTACGGACATATTAACCAGTGTTATGAAAAAGTATGCATTGGTTTCCTATTTCATGATAAAATAAAAAAAAATCAGTCCATTATATTGCAGTGAGTACCAATTGGTAGCCTGGCCCTCGCCTTCCTGCACAACTCCGCTCAATTCTCATTTCCCTTCACTGCACAGTCTGGGATTTCTCTCATAGACAACGATTTCTCCGGCCGATTTTTGACCGGACCAATCAGAGAACAGAAGGGGTGGAGTTTTTGGCCCCTAACCCACGCCCCCACCTGTCCCAGCGCAGCCAGCGAGCATTCGCATGTTCTCATTCAAAGCGATGCAGGACTGTTTTATGTGACACAAATTTATTAATTTCCCCTTCTTAATCCCTTATCTGGAGTTTTCTTTTGTTTTTTTTCCCAAAAGTCAAGTAATCGCTCCCTCCTCCTTCTCCTCCTCACCCTCCGCTGAGTGAAATGAACAAGGAAATGCCTCAGGTTGTCACGAGAGAATTAAAGTCAGGTTTTACGTTGCTGCCCGAGTCCCATCAGATTTCCTGGTCTTCTGGTGTGTTGGACCAGCGCTCCATGGTTTTATTTTATTTTATTAGGACGTTTTATTAACATATAAACACAGAATATCCAAAGGCAGCGAGAGAAAATTCAGCAGGAGGCGGAGCTGAAGTCAAGTTCAGAAGACCACGGGGGAGCGCGCAGCCAACGAGCATTCGCATGTTCTCATTCAAAGCGATGCAGGACTGTTTTATATGTGACACAAATTTATTAATTTCCCCTTCTTAATCCCTTATCTGGAGTTTTCTTTTCTTTTTTTTGCCAAAAGTAAGTGATCATCGCTCCCTCCTCCTCCTCCTCCTCCCTCTCCCTCCGCTGAGTGAAATGAACAAGGAAATGACTGAGGTTGTCACGAGAGATTTAAACTCGGGTTTTACGTTGCTGCCCGAGTCCCATCAGATTTCCTGGTCTTCTGGTGTGTTGGACCAGCGATCCATGGTTTTATTTTATTTTATTAGGACGTTTTATTAACATATAAACACAGAATATCAAAGGCAGCGAGAGAAAATTCAGCAGGAGGCGGAGCTGAAGTCAAGTTCAGCAGACCACGGGGGAGCAGCCATCAGCAGAGGCCACGCCTCCAGCAAGAATCGTTTGTCAATGGAGAAAGTCCAGACCCTAGTCCGAAGCGAAGGACAAGGGTCTGGTTTTAACCAGGCTAACCAATTGGTAGATAAACCATAAAAATAAAACCAAGTAATTTACGGTAGTAGTAAGACTTTGTTAAAGACAACGTATCACCTCAATGGCTTGTCTGTAGCCTGTAGTGCCTAAATAGCACAACTGGACAAAAAAGCTGTTACAAAGGTAATCCTTTTCATAGATTCATTCAGCCCAGATACAAGACAAAATGTCCATTCATCCATTTTCTTTACTTTACTCAGTGCACACTGGAAAGGTCGTAAGTTCTTCACAGAGAGTTTTTCACTGTCTTACACCTATGGACAACTGAAAGTTACTAATGAACTTAACAAGCATGTTTTTTGACACAGTGACCCAGAGAAGCCCACCCTTGAACAGGGAGAACGTGCAAACTCCACTCAGTAAAGCCCTAGGCCAGAAGTGGAGCTTGTGACCCTCTTGCTGAGAGGCTCCAACCACTGTTTCACTGTGACACTCAAGACAAAAACTTTACATTTAATTAATCTAATAGTAAATGACCTAACAACTGTGAGATTTTCAACATAATACAGTATTACACAAGCTGCATGTACTGTAACTAGACAGACAGATTTAAGCATAAAGTGTCAGTCAATTCAAGAATTCAAACCCACACCTAAAACTCAGCAAATTGAGTATTTTCATTTGTGCCTTTAGGCACTTTGTTTACAGCGTAATTTACAAGACACATCACTTGTCCCCTTTTTAAGTGTGTCTGCAAAAAATGCTAACCACTCTTTTACAGGCTTTAGGGGATAATACTGTACAACGTGATTGTTGAAGAGCAGCTGACGTCACGTTTAAAAAAGTGCAAAATAAAAACAAATATTAATAGAAATATATATAAAATAAATAATATCTACAGTATATACCGGTATGTACAAATATATAAAATAATGTAAATAAATAAATATTGACAGGCTCAGTTTGTCACAAATTCATGTCAAAGGCACAATCTAAAATACCATTTATTCTAAAATATATTATATTTAGTATGTTCTATACATTATTAACTCATAGCCTTTAGGTCATTTGTTTACATAAAATGGTTTAGGTTAATTCAAATTATTTTTGATAGGCGAGTCAGGCAATACAAACAGATATCTACCATTCATAATTGTATTCATTATTCAATGTTTTAATTCATCTGTTCTTTATTATTTTTTCACATTTACTGATCTAACAAGGTTGAGTCATGTCCTCTAGATGGAGTTAGTTGAAAGTTTTGTTCTTTATCCAAAAGACTGCTTCTGTCTAAGGAGCTGCGAGTAATGCTGATACTCCATTAAGTACCACCCTAATTGCTTTAGTTTCTATTCAGTTCTCCTCAAGTGTACCCAGTAGGTCAGTCTCCAATGGGAGTGTGTCCCTCACTATGTGCGTGGGATCATCAGTGCAAAGCGAGCAGTAGTTGGATTTCATTTCGTAAAATTTTCCCAGCACCGAATATGTTCGAGTGTAGCCGTGGGAAGCCAATTTTTCAGACACCTCTCACTTGCTCATTCTTCATAGATTTGTCAAGTTCACGCTGCATGAGCTCGACAGCCAAAATGAATAAAAAGTTTGCACCTTATTATTGGTCCATGGGATTATGTGGGATTTGCAGCTCATCATCTCTGTTTCGGGAAAGTATGCTCTTCAACAATCGGATTGAAAATGGCGCGTCAAGGTCAAGGAGACTTTGTCATTTGCATCACGTGTGGTACATGAGGTGGAACGAAACTGTGTCCTCAAGGTCCCAGTTACACCCAAAAAAGCTACATTATAAATAAAGATTTACAATATATAAGGATCTAAGACATACATTAACAATAATAATATTGATTAGGTGTAGTAAAACAGCAACCTGAACATGAGTCAGTTGCGAGCAGATGGGTATGAATATAGCAGATTATGGGTAAGAAATGAGCAACATAGATAGTCTAATGTCCAATTTAAAATGGCATTACAGTGATTTGTCTGGTTAGGAATTTAAGAGTCTTACAGCTTCAGGGTAGAAGCCAGGCAGCGAACTTCAGCACAAGTTTGCAAGTTCAGCCTTGGCTCGTCCAGTGATGTTGATTAACGGACCAATCAGTGGCTGCAGTTTGCTGACAACAAAATTGCTTGCTCGGCTGCTTGGAACCAAAGCTGAGGCAGGTCCAAAAACTGAGCAGGAACAGGTAATGGAGACACAATTGGCTGCTGTGAACTTATCAAAGCCACACCCGTGGAGGAGCAGCTATAGTAGATCAACCACTTTGTTCGCGACAGCCAAAACGGAGGCCTCCACCTCTGTTTACCGATGGGTGGGTTCTCTTCACAAAGATGGTTTCCTTTAATCCTCTCTCGAACCACTGTTCCTCTCTATCAAGGTACAGGCACATCTTCATCCCTGAAAGAGTGACCGCTGGCTTGCAGATGAATGTAAACCACAGAGTCCTGGCCTGATGATGTTGCTCTTCTGTGCTGGGCCATCCTTTTGACTTGTAGCCGTTAAGTTTCCCTGATGTATAACTGATCACAGCCTCCTGGCTGGCACTTAACAACATAAATAATTTTACTCTGTTCGTGCCAGGGGACTGGATCTTTGAGATGAACCAGTCTTTGCCGTAATATATTTTGGAGTTTGAAAGTCACTGGGATGTCATGTTTAGAAAATAAATGTCTCGGTTTTGCTGAAACTCCTGCAACATACACTATGAGCACTGGTCTTTTCATTCAACCTTTATTTAAACATCCCATTGAGCCATGGGGACTCATTTACAAGAGACCTGGTCTGGGGTCCTCCCTTTCACCTGACGGCTGGATGGAGTCCTGTTTGGGTTTCTTCTCTGCTTTCAGGAAGGCCCAGTTAGGTCATCCACATTGTTCAAGGGCCTGTCTTGTGTGGGATTTCGCCTTCTCCCTTGCTCCTGAGTTTGTGGGGACGCTGTAAAGAACCCGTCCGGAGGGCCTGGCGCAACCTTGTTAGATTTCTCAGGATTATTGAGCATGCATCAGGACTTTTATTAATATTTACTGATGTCTGGAATATATACATACACATGAATGGTGAAAATAATATAAGAAATTGAAACTTTCATTTTGTAGATGTGCTTTAGACTGAGAGCCTGTCTAACCCGCTTGGACGATTATGGGGTTGCGTGTGAACTTATCAGTGTTGCAGAATTAAATACAGCACTTGAAAGGTCAATGTTTGTTTTAAACATTCCAAAGCAGCTACGATGACTTTAGACAATCGCATTATCTTGTTTTTAAGCATTACCATTAGCCACAAAGCTAGTAATCTTAGCGGTTAGCATCCTAATGGTTAGGTTGCTAAGCGTTAGCTAACTGTTGCTAACGCTGTAAACAAAAGTTTAAAACATCTCATATTTACCTTCTTGAGTTACATTCCGTTTTAAAGTTTTAGCCAGTGGACGGACAGCCGATAGTTGTGTAATCAAACGAAGAAGCAACGAAAGAAACAAACAAAAAAACTAGCGTTTTTAGTTGGCAATTCTTGCTTCGATTAACCGCTAGTGCAGTTGTTTTGTTTGAGGAAGCTGAAATCACGTAAGATATCGCGAGACTTCCGTATGACGTCACAGCTCTAAAGTTTAGTTACCGGTGTTGGAAAGATGTTTGGTTGTTACCTAGAAAATACTTTATAACTAATAAGATTCGAGAAGTGTCCCTAAAGATTCTGCATAAATGTTATCATGTAAACTATATAATCTCCAAGTACCGTCCAAACGTAGACCCAATGTGTTCACTCTGCCACAGCTCTGAGGAGACCATCATCCATCTCTTCTGGGACTGTTCTCATACTCAGGTGTTCTGGAAAGACATTTTCATGTATGTAAATAGAAAGTTAGAAATTGACCTACCATTTGACGCTAAAATTATACTGTTTGGTTTCTTTTGTCCAAATATTTCAAGTGAGAAAGTTTTTGTTGTAAATTTAATACTACTCTTAGCCAAATTTTACATCCACAGCTGTAAATTCTCCTTGCTAAAACCTAGATTTATAGTGTTTTCTAATTATATTTCCTCTTACTTAGCTACTTTAAAGTACTGTACTAATGCAAAGCTTTAAAAACTAAAACAATCTGTAACAAATTTCTGTTGTAAGCTGCCCAAAACACATTATTGTTTTTGTTTATGTGCCTTTATTCTCTTTTGTGCTATGCATGCCTTAAGTCTCGAGCCATGTTTGACATTGTAAGGTTTTTTTGTACTTGTTTTTTCTATAAATAAATAAAAAAATAATAAAAAAAGTACTTGTACAAATGGTGCAGTTTTTTTTTAGAAGGCCAAATCGCTAAGAAATCCAGTAAAGTTTGAGCACATTTACAATTTTGAAAAAAAAAATTGACCAAAAAAATGATTGAAAGGAACTCTTGTTTTGACACCAAATTTAGCCACTTTGTAATCTAAAGTGGATTTTTCTAAATTGTTTAAATTCCACCAGTGTTCCCAAAATGTTTTCAGAAAACCACAAGAAAAGAATTTAAAAATGTTCCTCCATTTCTATGTCTGAATTGCACAAGGTACGTGCATTTTCCCCAATGTTGGAATGTAAAAAAAATCACAGCAAGGATAATTATTGTTTATTATTTTTGAAATAAACCCCTTTCATATTGGGTGGGATAGGAAACAAACTTGCCTCTGTTTTGTGTGAATTATTTCATTAAGCAAGTGGGTTGATGGAAAATATTCTCTGGATAACGCAAATCTGGGGAACTTTTTACATTTCTTGTCAATAAAAAAAGAGTTCTGAATGGATAGAGTATTATTGTAGAGCTATTATCACTGTATATAATAGAGAACCTTAAAGAGTGCAAATAAGTGCTTGTGGGATTGCAATAACCACATCATTGTATTGTTGACCGGAACAAATTAGATTGTATTTATGACAAAAATCTGCAAAATCCAGTAAATTGCCTCTGCTGTCCATTAGAGGTAATATATCTTGTAAATGAGTCCTCGAGGCTCAATGGGATTAACCTGTCTAAATAAAGGTTGAAATAGACAATATCTCCTGTTCCAACCAGTCTCCAAAAGAAGTGTGCATGCTTGCAAGTCTGGACAAACATCTCTAAATGCACAAATAATAATAAAAAAAGAAGAAGTTTATTTTAAAAAAGTAGCGTCTTATACAAAACAATTAAACTTACAAGCAAAACACACAGATTTGTGTGGACATTGTTAAACAAAGGTAAAAATATACAAATCATTCTTTTCTGTTTAGGTGCTTAAAATATCAGGCATTTAGCAATAGCTAAACATCAATTTGAGCCTTTTACAGTTATAACAAAAGTAAAATATATTTACTGAATATACTTAAAAGCAAAAATAGCCAATTTAGGTCAAACAGTTTGAATGGCCCGGGGTTTGTCAATAATAATAATGATAATAAGTCCTGAAGTCAATTTGCAAATGTTTGCTGATGACACCATTATTTACACATCAGACAAAAACAGTATTGCAGTCAGTGAAAAACTACAAAACAGCCTGCAGAGACTATCATCGTGGCTAAAGGATTCTTGCTCAACTCTAAGAAAACAACGTGTACATGTATTTGCTTTTCAATTAAGACAGCGTCATTACAATCCTTAAATATCCAGATCAATGGTGACTCCATTGAGCAAGTACCACAAGAAAAATATTTAGGAATTATTCTGGATGCCTTAAATTTTAAGAGCCATGATGATAAAATCTGCAAAACTGTTAGATCTAACATAAACTGTTTTAAAATTATTAGACATTGTTTGACACCTCACTGAGCAGAGATGTTTTAAACTCACTGATCCTCCCACATTTCTCCTATGGATCTACTGTCTGGTCTCAGACCACTTATTCTACACTCAAACCTTTAGCAAGTCTCTATAATCGAGCCTTAAAGGTTTGATATCAAAAGCCAACTAGATTCCGTCATTGTCATATTTTGAGTAAATATAACATTCTGGATTTTACAAATTTTATTTTAACATTGAATTTTAAGTGTTTAAATGGATTTGCACCTACACCATTAAGTGATTGCATACAAAGACTGCACGACTATAGCAGATCTACCAGAGCGGCTTTGAATGGAAATTGTAATGTCACCTTTAGAAGAACCACTTTTGCACAAGGTTCTCTGTCGGTGAGAGGATCTACAGTTTGGAACTCTCTTCCTGCTACTATAAAATCCACAACCAGTTTCAATATGTTTAAAAAGCAAGCAAAACTCTGGTTGTGTCAAAAACAGAACTGTACCCATTTTTGACATAATTGCTCTGTTTTGTATTCATTATGTTGTGCTATTTTAAATGATTACCACTTCAAAATAATTGTTTTAAAGCCCATCTAGGGACAAGTGCTGCAAATTAGCTGTTGCTATTGCACTGTGATGCAAACATGCGACTGCTGTTTTACTCTGTTTGTCTATGTCGATGTGTGTC
>JBBPBX010047429.1:0-10472 GCA_038048925.1 Garcialebias charrua | reverse complement strand
TTTTTACATTTTTTCTGTGATGGAAATGTTAAACAATTTTGTAAAGTCTCCCAAAAAAAAAATCACGAGTGTTTTGACTCGAGGAGCTTCTCAAAAAAGTCTATCGCTTGCTGGATTTCTTCTGATGTCAGATCACCCAGCTCAGTGAGCTCCTCTGGATGCAGCCTCCTCCTCCTCAGGCTCTCGCTGTACCCCCCACTGTTGCTCTGGGCTGCATTGTGGATGTCTTGGATCCTCCTCTGCAGCCACTCTCTGCGCTCCTGCACCTGCTTGTGGTGCCTGAGGTTGTGCATGAGCTGCACCTCACTCACTGTCCTTTTACTGCAAAATCATCCAACGCAGTCAATTTTACACACTGAAATAAATCTTTGTTGAAAATGTAAAATGTACTCGTTGCTCCTATTTTTAAATAATAAACTCATAAATGATGTGAGCAAAAAAGAGGAGGTAAAATTTACCTTATGGGACGTCCTTGACAGTGATCGAAGAGGTATAAAACAAGGAGGGAAATGAACAGGATTCTAAAGCCTATATTTTTCATGTCGATTGCGTTTACCTGTAAAAGAAATGTTAAAGGAAAATCAAATCAAAAATGTTCCCCTAAAGTGGAACAATTCTCAATAAAAACAGTCGATAGAATCCAAATGTATCCTCTGAGAGAAAAAAAAAAAGTTTTTGTAAATTTTAACACAATTTTATTTTAGTTTTGCCACTGCATTTTACAAAAATAAAGAAAACAAACAATTTTAGTTACTTTAAGGCATTTGTACCAATTTGTACTTCTAAATGACAGGCCAAGAGGAACATACCTGTGGTGGTTTTTCTTCTTTTTCACTTCAGTCCGATAACAAAACTGTAGTCGAAGTGGTCTCTTCAGTGTGTCACTGTGGTTTGGTGGTTAGCTCCTATTAGTTATGATAAGCACAGGACTCCCCACGTTCCTTTTATAGCCTGGGTGTCCAGTTGTTGATGAGTTGCTTTCATTATTGCTGTTGATGTCATACCTCCAGCTCCTGGAAGGGGCAGGCCATGAATGACAGCACCCCCCTCTTAGCTTCAGGCTTTTACCTCTGTCAGGCGGCATCAGACAAATGGCTTTGAACCCAAATACCTTCACACCTTTCTGACTTGGAAAAATACTCAAACACCAGAATCCCAGACTTTTACAAGAATGCATGTGTTCTGACATAAATCCCTCATTAAGCTGTCTCCCAAAAGCACAGGAAATCTTGGTAAATACGCAAATAAAAGCAAAAATAGCTTCTTTTTTTTTGTTTAAGCGTGTGCATCTCCTCATTACTGAGCTTAACGTGTTATTTAAAACTTTCCCACGATCTAACTTCACAGGCCTCTTTTTTTTCTTCTCAACATCCATGGCCTGCCCTGTATTGGTCTGCATCCGATGTGACCTTCTTTTTTTTTTAAATCTGATTCCGAGCATGTCGCACAACAATGGAGGCAACATCAGGATGGATTTATGACTCTCGTGGACTATTACCGAGTCTCCCTGGTTACATAGACACTTAACTGAAGAATTAACATTGTTTTAATGAGGCTGTTTCTCAAAAGAAGAGAGCTTTTATACCAATTTGACGTCAGAGGATACATCCTGAATCACACAGTAAAAGTGGGAGTTTTGGGAGGTGTGTCACTGAGTGATGCTGCTGTCGTCACTGTTTCGGGCATGATTGACAGGTATGCGAGTCTGTGTTTGTGAGAGCAAGACAAGGTCAATGGGCATCAAGAAATCATGGAAATTTACACCCATGTATATCACTTATATCATTACAAAAACAGCTAAAACCTTTAAAGATAACAATTTTCCCGTGGAATTATGGGAGATATGAGGGGGTTTGTATTAGTTTGTACACAGTAATTTCAAATTATTTGATTATTTTTCCTTCAGTAACAACAGAAAAGTATTAAATTAGCTGCAAATGACTTTTACAGTGAGCCCAAAGTGAAGTGAAGCTTCTCTTGCCAGCTTTGAGTTTGAGGTCACAGCCAGGCTGCTTACCGTAAGAAACTCTAAAACCAAGAGCCGTAAGTCCAACTGTGAGTTTCCATCTTCAGTGACAAAAAGAACCAGAGGTCTGCAACAGATATGCCTCCTTCAAAAGCCCAGACTTCAGCCTGTCCGTCAGGCTGAGGTTACACAAACAGACAGAAAACATAGAAAGAGAACAGCCAGAGAAGAGCTGAAGTTCTCCAGGACTCTTGAAAGAACATGAGCTACAAATCTCGGGAAATTTTTTTTTCTCAACTTTATCTAAAAAAGCTAAGTCTGGTCCTCTGGACATTCAAAAAACAAAACAACAACAACAACAAAAAAAAGTAGAAACGTTTCGTCTTTTGTCCGAAAGACTTCCTCGGTGCTGTACAGGGAGTCCTCGACTTACGAACGAGTTCCGGACCTAAGGACCGTTCGTAACCCGGTTTTGATGCAAGTCGGAACCCATAGCACATGCGTTCGTAAGTCTGGATTTTTGTTCGTAAGTCGGAAAATGTATGCTAGCGCTGCGCTAAACATCCGTTTTTCAACACAAACGTACATACTGGTTCATAAACATGCACAGAACTTTGTTTACAAATGGTTAACACACTTTCATCTAAAAACACCTAAAAACACATACCAGTGCTGTATTTAATGTACAACTGTACCGTTCGTAAGTCCGTTCGTAAGTCCGAGTTGCCGTAAGTCGAGGACTCCCTGTATTCAGTTCAGTCCTATAAATAGCACCCTCTCACAGTGGATCAACCAGTTTGCTGCTGACAGCCGAAACCAGCTGCTCACATGATCAAGGAGAACCATCAGCCTAACGATGGATCCTTAGCACCATGATGGTTCTTTGCTGGATCTTTGGGATGAACCAGTCTTTGCTGTAATATGCTGGTGAAGATTCTCAGTCGTCCAGGACATGATAAAATCAAAAAAGGCGTTCAATACAGAACAACTGGACTTTATTTGTAACAGAAAACGTTTCGCTTCTCATCCGAGGAAGCTTTATCAATTCAATGAGCAGACTGTGAGAGGGAGAATTTATAAACAGGGTAAGCCATTGACACGCACCAACATATGTAAATTGGAATCTAACACCCACACATACTTGGGATAACACGTACCTGTGACCCATTCAAAGTTCAGTGTGTGAAAACAGAGCTTACAGAAAACACACACACATCCTACTGCATGTAAATTGACAAGTCACACCTCACACATTAATAGCAGGGACCTGTCAAAGTCTTTGTTAGTCTAGTTCACAAAAGAGGCTCCTCTGTTGCCATCAGGTGTGAGACGCCTGGGAACCAAACCCAGAGCCGCACCATAAGTTTTAGAAAGTTGAAATCTTAGACCTCCTCCTCTGTTTAACGATGGTTTCTCTCTTTTTACATAAATCGCCTCCTTCACACCCCTCTCAAACCACCTGTGCTCTCGGTCCAAAATATGTACATTCTGGTCCTCAAAAGAGTGTCCCTTGTCCGTGAGGTGGAGGTGAACAGCTGAGTTTTGTCCAGAGGAGGAGGCTCTCCTGTGTTGGGACATTCTTCTGTGGATGGGCTGTTTAGTTTCTCCAATGTATAGGTCTGGACAGTCCTCGCTGCACTGAACTGCATACACTACACCACTCTGTTTGTGTGTGGGTGTCTTGTCCTTCGGGTGGACCAGCCTCTGTCTGAGAGTCCTGCTGGGTTTGAAATGTACTGGGATGTTGTGTTTGTTGAAAATCCTTCTGAAATTCTCTGATAGTCCAGCAACATAAGGGATGACAATGTTTTTTCGTCTGTTCTCCTTTTTCTGTTCCTTATTGTGTTTCGTAAATTTCCTCGCTGACTTGACAAAAGCCCAGTTAGGATATCCACATGTTTGGAGAGATTTTTCAATGTGTTTCTGTTCCTTTTCCTTCCCTTCTGACTTTGTGGGGATGTGTTCGGCTCGATGCTGTAAAGTTCTGATGACAGAAAGTTTGTGCTCCAGTGGATGGTGAGAGTCAAATAGGAGATACTGGTCTGTGTGGGTTGGTTTTCTGTAAACTTCAATGTTGAGACTGTCCTCTCCCTCCATGTGCACCAAACAGTCCACCAAACTGTGCACCATGGAGGGAGAGGACAGGATCAACCAGTTTGCTGATGACAGTGTCATCAGCAAACTGGTTGATCCACTGTGAGACGGTGCTATTTATAAGACTGAGCTGAATACAGCACCTCAGACTGAGGAAGTCTTTCGGATGAAGACAAAACGTTTCTACATTTTTTTTGTTGTTGTTTTGTTTTTGAATGTCCAGAGGACCAGACTTAGCTTTTTTAGATTTTTCTACCTGTATTATTGAGCATGCATCATGGTATCCTCAACTTTACATAAAAGGTTTGTTTTTTGTGTAAAATCTGATATTATTGTGTGATTTCCTGTTTGTTTGTTTTTTTTTAAACTTTTTTGCATGTTCTTTGCAATGTAACTACACATGTAGTGCTATTTTAGGCATTCATACCGGTATATCAATTATTCAACTCAGTCTGGAGATGGGTGCTATGACTTTTTTTTAACAACTTGTATACTTTCAAACCTTAATTTTCTAATATTTTAACCATAAAATGCATGCAAATATCTTTCTTCAAAACATCCATCCATCCATCCATCCATCCATCTTCTTCCGCTTATCCGGGGTCGGGTCGCGGGGGTAGCAGCCTAAGTAGGGAGGCCCAGACTTCCCTCTCCCCAGCCACTTGGAGCAGCTCCTCCGGGGGAATCCCAAGGCGTTCCCAGGCCAGCCGAGAAACATAGTCCCTCCAGCGCGTCCTGGGTCTTCCTCTGGGTCTCCTCCCGGTGGGACATGCCCGGAACACCTCACCAGGGAGGCGTCCAGGAGGCATCCTAACCAGATGCCCGAGCCACCTCAACTGGCTCCTCTCGATGTGGAGAAGCAGCGGCTCTACTCCGAGTCCCTCCCGGATGACTGAGCTTCTCACCCTATCTCTAAGGGAGAGTCCAGCCACCCTGCGGAGAAAACTCATTTCAGCCGCTTGTATCCGAGATCTTGTTCTTTCGGTCATAACCCAAAGCTCATGACCATAGATGAGGGTGGGAACGTAGATCGATCGGTAAATTGAGAGCTTTGCCTTTTGACTCAGCTCTCTCTTCACCACGACAGACCGGTACAGCGCCCGCTTCACTGCGGACGCTGCACCTATCCGCCTATCGATCTCACGCTCCAGTTTTCCCTCATTCGTGAACAAGATCCCGAGATACTTAAACTCCTCCACTTGGGGCAGGACCTCCTCCCCGACCCGGAGAGGGCATGCTACCCTTTTCCGGCTCAAGACCATGGCCTCGGATTTGGAGGAACTGATCCTCATCCCGGCCGCATCACACTCGGCTGCAAACCGCTCCAGTGAAAGTTGTAAATCACGAACTGATGAAGCCAGTAGGACCACATCATCTGCAAAAAACAGAGAAGCGATTCTAAGGTCACCAAAACGGATCCTCTCAACACCTTGGCTGCGCCTAGAAATTCTGTCCATAAAAGTTATGAACAGAATCGGTGACAAAGGGCAACCTTGGCGGAGTCCAACTCTCACCGGAAACGAGCCTGACTTACTGCCGGCAATGCGGACCAAGCTCTGACACCGGTCGTACAGGGACCTAACAGCCCATATCAATGGGCCTGGTACCCCATACTCCCGGAGTACCCCCCACAGAACCCCCCGAGGGACGCGGTCGAATGCCTTCTCCAAGTCCACAAAGCACATGTAAACTGGTTGGGCAAACTCCCACGCACCCTCCAGGACCCTGTTGAGGGTGTAGAGCTGGTCTAGTGTTCCACGACCAGGACGAAAACCACACTGCTCCTCCTGAATCCGAGGTTCGACTATCCGACGGACCCTCCTCTCCAGAACCCCTGAATAGACCTTACCAGGGAGGCTTAAGAGTGTGATCCCCCTATAGTTGGAACACACCCTACGGTCCCCCTTTTTGAATAGGGGAACCACCACCCCAGTCTGCCAATCCAAGGGAACTGCCCCCGATGTCCACGCGATATTGCAGAGTCGCGTAAGCCAACACAACCCTACAACATCCAGAGCCCTAAGGAACTCCGGGCGAATCTCATCCACCCCCGGAGCCTTGCCACCGCGGAGCTTTTTAACCACCTCGGCGACCTCAGCACCAGAGATCGGAGAACCCGACCCAAAGTCCCCAGGCTCCGCTTCCTCAGTGGAAGACGTGCCAGTAGGATTGAGGAGGTCTTCGAAGTATTCCGCCCACCGACTCACAACATCCCGAGTTGAGGTCAGCAGCACGCCACCCCCACCATAAATGGTGTTGGTCGCGTACCTCTTTCCCCCCCTGAGACGCCGGATGGTGGACCAGAATCGCCTCGAAGCCGTACGGAAGTCATTCTCCATGGCCTCTCCGAACTCCTCCCACGCCCGAGTTTTTGCCTCAGCAACCACCCGAGCCGCATGCCGCTTGGACTGCCGGTACCTATCAGCTGCTTCCGGGGTCCCACAAGCCAAAAAGGCCCAATAGGACTCCTTCTTCAGCCTGACAGCATCCCTCACTGCCGGTGTCCACCACCGGGTTCGAGGGTTGCCACCACGACAGGCACCAACAACCTTGCGGCCACAGCTCCGATAAGCTGCCTCGACAATAGAGGCGCGGAACACGGCCCACTCGGACTCCATGTCCCCCGCCTCCCTCGGAACGTGTTCAAAGCTCTCCCGGAGGTGGGAGTTAAAGCTCCGTCTTACGGGAGACTCTGCCAGACGTTCCCAGCAGACCCTCACAATACGTTTGGGTCTGCCAGGTCTGACCGGCATCCTCCCCCACCATCGGAGCCAACTCACCACCAGGTAGTGGTCAGTTGACAGCTCCGCCCCTCTCTTCACCCGAGTGTCCAAGACATGCGGCCGCAGATCAGATGAGACGACAACAAAGTCGATCATCGAACTGCGACCTAGGGTGTCCTGGTGCCAAGAGCACATATGGACACCCTTATGCTTAAACATGGTGTTCGTTATGGACAATCCATGACGAGCACAGAAGTCCAATAACAGAACACCACTCTGGTTCAGATCAGGGGGGCCGTTCCTCCCAACCACACCCCTCCAGGTCTCACTGTCATTGCCCACGTGAGCGTTGAAGTCCCCCAGTAGAACAAGGGAGTCCCCAGGAGGCGCACTCTCCAATACCCCCTCCAAGGACTCCAAAAAGGGTGGGTAGTCTGAGCTGCCGTTTGGTGCATAGGCACAAACAACAGTCAGAGCCCGTCCCCCCACACGTAGGCGAAGGGAGGCTACCCTCTCGTTCACCGGGGTGAACCCCAACGTACAGGCACCAAGATGGGGGGCAACCAGTATGCCCACTCCTGCTCGGCGCCTCTCACCAGGGGCAACTCCAGAGTGGAAGAGTGTCCAACCCCTCTCAAGGAAACTGGTTCCAGAGCCAGAGCCATGCGTTGAGGTGAGTCCGACTATTTCTAGTCGGAACCTCTCAACCTCACACACTAGCTCAGGCTCCTTCCCCACCAGAGAGGTGACATTCCATGTCCCAATGGCCAGCTTCTGTAGCCGAGGATCAGACCGCCAGGGTCCCCGCCCTCGGCCACCACCCATCTCACATTGCACCCGACCCCTTTGGCCCCTCCCACAGGTGGTGAGCCCATGGGAAGGGGGACCCACGTCTCCTCTTCGGGCTGTGCCCGGCCGGGCTCCATGGGTAAAAGCCCGGCCACCAGGCGCTCGCCAGCGTGCCCCACCTCCGGGCCTGGCTCCAGAGTGGGGCCCCGGTGACCCGCGTCCGGGCGAGGGAAAACTTAGTCCATTAATTGTACTCATTTCTTCAAAACATACTTTGTAAAATCTACTTCAGCGTATTTGCTCTATTTTGTCTTTTTTGCTCATTTTAGTTTTTAGCTAGTGATCTTCTTTCAGTTTTAACAACTTTCAAGGGGGAGCTCAAAGTGTAACCGCTACTCCTCCACATCGAAAGGAGTCAGTTGAGGTGGTTCAGGAATGGGATCAGGAGGCCTCCCTTATGTTTCCCAGCCATGTCCCACTGGGGAAAAAAACTAGCAAAGCCAGAACTCGCTGGAGGAATTATATATCCTCTCTGGCCTGGGAATGAAGGAATTACAGGTAGCCTATTTCTTGTAAATGAGTCCTTGTGACTCATTGAGACTAACCTGTATAAATAAAGGTTGAATGAATGTACATTATTGGGTTCCCCCAGCCTGAGACGGATAGTGTCACTGGGAGAGGGAAGTCTGGATTTCTCTCCTGATTCTGCTCCCTCCTCAACCCAACCACAAATAAACAGCAGAAGATGGAGATGGACTGTGGCGGGCACATGTCCACTAATCTGCTAACAGCTAATAGCAGAACTAATATTTTGTTTAGTGGATTAGCATTTTCGCTAACTTTTGAAGCGTTAGCAGGATTATTGAAGTTCATGCTCAATAATCTAGGTAGAAAATCCATGGATGAAGGACGAAATGTCTCAACAATAAAAGAAACCGTGCAGAAGACCTGACTGAACTTTGTTGGGTTAGCAAGATTGGCTTTTGTTAAATTAGCTTTTGCCAAACTTCAAGTCCAACAACAAAACTCCCAAGCTTGTTCCAGTCTGTTGTGGGCGTGTCTCCAAGAGTCTGTTAAGTCAAGCTATTGGCTGATTACAGGTACATGTACTGTATATGTGACAAGATGTGATAGGTCGACGCGGCTTCAACTGGAAGGAGATGAAGACATGTGACGCAGACTGAGTGACAGTCGTCTTTGCGGTTAGCATCCACTGATTTGTTTGAAGCCTGATTTAAAAAAATTAGCAATTTGCTGAGCAATTTTTTTTAGTTAGCTGTGCCAGATATTCTGCTTCTTCAGCAAATTTCAGCAGTTGTTCCACACTAAAATTTCACAGAAAATGCAATTTCTGTTTTATAATTTTTTTTATTGTTTAATTTACACACTTCATTTCAACTAAATGCAACATATCATATATTTCCAGCAATCAAAATGTAGCTATCCATTAATTTTATTTTCCGTCCTGCTCAGGATTGTTGGTGCCTCTCTCCAGCTGTAGAAGCAGCAGACACTGGACATTCTGGCAGTCCATAACATGGTCCCATTCTGAAAAAGTTGGGACAGTGTGTAAAATTCAGTAAAAACAGAATGCAATGATTTGCAAATCTCTTAAGGCATTATTTTACTTTACAGTGGAACATATTAGATCTTTCGGCTGTTCCCTCTTCAGGGTTCAATTCAGTGAAGTCCTCTTCCATCTCATCCTGTACTATGCATCCGCTGTCCCCACTCCAACCGTCTCCATGTTGGCTCTAACTGAAAATAAACTGTCCGAAGTGGGACTTAAACTCGTGCCTCCATAAGAAACTGCAGCCTGTTGGACAAAAAGCTGTAAAAGTACAGAAACCACTGCAAGAGCATTTTTATACAAACTAGGTTAATTGGCAACAGGTTAGGATGAGGAGAGGGTTTAAAACAAAGCCTTTACAGCAGGGGTCACCAACACGGTGCCCACGGGCACCCGGGTGCCCCCAAGGACCATTTGAGGTGCCCTCTGACCTGTTCTAAAACAACTCACTACTAAGCTGCATTTAAAATTGCATTTTATTCAGTTGTTATTCCTTTTTTTGTATTTATATATATTTTAAAATGTCTAGCTTAAAAATATGTTCTTAAAATATGTTTATCATACATTTTTTTCAATTTACGCTTTATTTCCGAAGAGTTTATCAAACTGGTGCCCTTTGTATGACTCCGTACCCACGAAGTAGCTCTCAGTTTCAAAAAGGTTGGTGACCCCTGCTTCACAGGGTCTGGATCATTCCAAAGAAAAGGTAGACATAGGTTTACCAGTTGATAAATAGGTATGTTAAAATGTGAACATTATGGACTTTAGCAACAAAATGTCCCCACAAGTTTTCACTTACCACCTTTACCAAATCATTTTTGTTTTTATTTCTTAAATTTCCACACTTTGTTTATTTTTATTTTTCCCAATCATCTGGGTCCAGTTTTCCTTTCCTTTTCCCACCACAGGTGGGAACAAGGGTCATGGATCCACCAAACTCAATAGTCCATCCATCCACCAATCCTGAAGTAGAGCATGACAATGATTATGTTTTACTTCTTTAAGCCCTTAAATTTAATACGCTAAAGAAAAAACGTTAAAAACAGTAAATAGACCAGCAAAAGTAAACAAGTGTCAAATTCTTTTTTTCTTTTTATTTTAAATAATAATTTACATCAGTACCTATTTGGACATTTCACAGCGCAAGTTCTCATAATGAGAAACACTTCAGTAATGTGTAATTTCACGAAATTAATGTCAAGTTTTTTTTTTTGCTGTCTAAAAGCCATATCGACGGTTGTCTTAATTCCGAACACCCCCCTCCGTCTCCACCAGTGAAAAGAGGCATGACAGCATCAGCAGAGAAGGATAAGTATGAGGTTATGTTTCT
>JBBPBX010047428.1:15050-26163 GCA_038048925.1 Garcialebias charrua | reverse complement strand
AGACTGTCTCCTTTGTTGAAACCGAACCTGCGGACAGTGTCCTGGTCGGACTCAGTGGGGGAGAAAAGAGCTATGGCCTGTGTTGGTTTCGTGAACAAGACTTGCCCCGTGTGTTGATTTGGGATCAAGTTTTCTGGGAGTCCTCCCAGAAATGGAATGCTTAGCTCAAAATCATGAAAATCAGTAGAGATCAACCATCCTAGCTGTGTGTTTTTTGGGATCAGTACCTCTTCTGTGCTTGTGTTGCACACAGCAACAGTCGTGGTTCTGCAGTCGAGGGTCACTTGGCATGTGGCCTCCATGGACAGTCCTAAGTTGAAAAACATAGGAGATGGTTGAAAGTATGCCTGTTTTGTGCTAATAGCTTGTCCTTTCATGATGTGACACATCACTGGCTTGTTCATAACCTGTGGTGGTACCGCAGTGTTATGGCTGTTAGCAATCTGACAGACCTCTGGAATGGTCTGTCCAGCTTTAAGGTTCTCTGTGGTCAGCACAGGAGAGTCCTTCGTGGCTGTATCCAGTGACCACAGTACATTGTTGTTGATGTCCACTCGGACACCTAATCTTACCAAAATGTCGGAGCCTATGTAGGTTGCATGTGGTAAGTTCGGGACCACGAGGAACGGGTGATCCAGTTCTCGTTGGTTCCAGATTAGTTTAAGGTCAATGATCCCTTTAGCGGTCATTACCTGTTTATCGTTGGGGTCTAGCGAAAAGCGGAAAGCCTTTCTGTTCATTCCTAGACCCAACTGTTTCTTAACCAAGGTTCCAAAGAAAGCTTGGCTGATTGCTGATTTCTCCGTCCAAGGGGACAGGACAGCATCATCGGTGTGGGATCCTTGAATCTCAACACCATTGACTACCTGTGGTAGGTAGTGTCCAGTGAGTGCCAACTGTTTCAGCTCGCAGAGTGGGCTCTCTTGTTGGGCCTCTACTGCCTCACTTGTAGTTGAAGGTTCATCCACAGGGATTGTGCTCCCGTCTGAGCATTCCCTTTTGCCTTCCGCGGTACCTGCCGTTAGACGGTCAGTGTTACTCTGTGTAGGCATATCGATCGGCAGTGGTTGACTCACTCTGGTCCACATTGACTGATCGCCATAATCTATAACCGCGTCGAAGCGGTTTATAAAGTCCTGGCCAACCAAAAATGGGCATGAGTCAACGGTGGACACGTATACCGGGTGGTATAGTGTCGTTACACCAATCTGCATGTGAACCATTGCTATAGCTGTTAGGGTTGTACTCGTCTCCGAGAGATGGTGGAAGGAAAAACGCTCCTGGTGAGATCTGGACTTTACTTCTCTTTTTGGGGTTTTTTGGGTGGTACCACTCTCTTTCATTTTTTAAATATCTTCTTTTGGGGGGGAAAGCGAGATAGTTTTGGATTTTTTCATTTTTGGATTGTGACTTTGGGGTAAAATGGGGAAATATTATCCAGGATTGTTATCCAGGATTGTTGATTTAATTTTTGAACATATGGGACTCTGTTGCTGACTTTATTCTCATTAAAAGGCAACAAGGAATTTTTGGACAATTAATTATTCAGGTTTTTGAGTTGGACAATTATCCAGGTTTTTGATTTAATTATTGAATATATGGGACTCTGTTGCTGACTTTATTCTCATTAAGAGGCGGAAAGCGGAATTCACAATATCATCAAGGGGGTTCTGTCACAGGAAATCAGGCCAAATGTGATACAACAGTTATTTTAATAAACACATAAATATCCAACCACTCAGAACGAAATTTGTTGTTTTTCATACCAATGATAAAAAAAAATAAAGGACATGTCACTAAGAACTAATATTATTATTATTCTGCTGAGTACAGTTGTTACAAAGATCCCTCTAATAAATAAAAGTAGGTTAGATTTAAATCACTCAGTTTATGACCACCACAAAAACCTGAACAATTAATCGTCCAAAAATTCCTTGTTGCCTTCCACCCTGTGACGTCCTCTTGCACCTGGCGACGTTTCCTGTGTGCAAACTCTGATCCAGTCTTTAAAACACACAATCTGCGGCGCTGGGATGAACTTTGCTTGCGGTCCAAAACTATAGCACATTCTCTGAGGGGTATTTCCCTGTCAACACCGTTAGCGGCCAGCCGTAGCTCTTCTAACAGTGTGGGTGACATAACGGATATGTCTGCCCCACCATCCAAGAGGGCCTCTTTTCTGAGGACCCCTTCCAACGTGATGGACAGGTAAGCCTTCTTAGCGGGCCCCTTTCTGATAATGTCACACAGGAACTTACCAGGTTTTCTCTGACGTTTATCACGCCTACCCCGGACTGTGTGACCTTCATTTATCAGTACTGTTAGTGCAGACACACATGGGTCTGACTGTTCAGTTCGTGGCGAGCCACTTTCAGCGGTGAGTGAGCTTTCCCCCCCTTGCTCTGACGAGGGTTGCTCAGACTCCGTAACAATGAAGTCATGGTTACAGTCAATGTTTTGTTGACTGTCACATTCTGGACTGTCAATGATTTGACTGTCATTACCCTGATTGTCAGCAACCTGACCATCAGTATCTTTGTGACTGCCAGCAACTGTGGCATTGTTGTTATTTGTGTGCTCTGAGCATCTGTCAACGACAGTGCTGCACAATACTCCAGGCTTGTTATCCTTGCCTGTATCATCCAAATCTTTTAAAAACCGACGTAATTTCTCCATGTCCTCTGGGGACAGAGAATTACGGCCTTTCCTCTGGGACTTTTGCGACTTTTTTCCTGTCTCGGACTGTTCTGTTCGAGGGGTAGGAGGAGCAGGTCCACGGCTCGGGGGTCCCTTCCGGGACCACCCTGGTTTCGGGGGTCCCCTCTGGGACCGCCCTTGGTTCGGGGGTTCCTGCTGGGACCACCCTTGGTTATATGGGTTACCCCTGTACCCATAATCTGTACTCCTTGGACGCGCACCCCCCTTTTGATCCTTTTGTTCACCCTCCGTGTTTTGCCTGAGCCACCCTGGCTTCTTTCTCCAGCGGGTACCCCCACTTTGTGGTTTGTCGGGTTGAAAGGTCTGATTCTTTTCGCCTGTCGGTGGATAGGGAGCTGGTGCTCGCGTCCCTTCCAGTTCCAGCGATTGGGGTTCGACTCTCGCACTCGTGAACACCTCTACGGGTGTTCTGCATTCCATGCGGGCCTCGAAAACATTTACGGCGCATTGTTTCATTTCCTTGATGGTTTTGTCTCTGAAATTAGCCATCACTTGTACTGACTCTTTTATATCAGGGTGGAGGTTTTTACCGAAAAGGTATCTAAAACCTACTTCGTCCTCCATGCCCGGTTCATTGCGATTACCAAAGAAAGCCTGGAACATTCTCTGGTAATATGCCTGTGGATGCTCTTTCTTACCTTGCACGACCTTCTCGGCATCAGGGTAGCCACCAGGCCCCATGTTTGGAGTGAACTCTCGTATAAGAGTATCACGCAACAGTTTGTAATCTGTTTTCATGGCGTCTGGTTGGCGATCAATGAAGGCATATACAGGCCAGTCTGCGGTGAGCCTGATCAGTGCAATTTTATCCTCAGCAGTAGCATTTGGAAAATTACCCAGTTGGAAGTCAAGAGAGTCTAGGTAGGTCTTTGTATGGATTGAACCCAACGGCCCTGGCTCAAAGCGTTTAATGTATCTAGAAAGCTTCTGGAGTTCAGGTATTGGAATAGAAAGGTTAGCACCATTGCTATTCCCATTTACCTGTGATCCATGTGCAGGTGTTGTTGTTGAGGACGCAAGTCCCTGCTCCGACTGGCGGGTCTTAACAGGTACGGTGAGCAATTCTGCATTACCGCGTGGAGGTGGTGGGGGTGTGAAGCCTTGAGACTGCTTTGCCACAACATCCACCCATCTTTCCCTTTCTTTAAAAAGGTTTTCTTTAGTTAAGGTCAGTTCCACCTTACATTCAGTCACTTCTCTGCGTAAACAATCAACTTCAGTTTGTAGCGCTGTGCACTGTTCACTGAGTTTTTTATTTTCCTCGAATTGAGTGCTCTCTTTTAGTTGTTCTTTTAATCTATCATACTCACTTTTCAACCTTGTGCACAGGTTGTGGGTTTCTTCTCTTTTTTCCTTGTTCTCTTGTAATTCTCTAGACAGCGAATGTATTTCTTGCTGTAATTTTTCATTCTCCCTGACAGACTCGTCATATTTTCGTCCTCTGGAACGAATGTTTTCCTCATATGACTGTGCTTGCGACTGTATTTCATTTTTTAAACGTTCAGTCTCTGTATTTGTCGTTTTCTGGTATGACACAAAATCTGAAGTGGTACCTTCGTGTTTAGTTTTCTCATCAGCCAGTCTCTCCTCAAGGTCCACACACCTCTCCACTTCATGGTCCAGTCTGGCCTTCAACAGAAGGGCCAATTTGGCTAGACGGTCGGCGTTGAGCTTTTTCCCATCTTTTTTGAGAATGCTTGTTGTTAGATTTTCTAACTCTGTGTTCAGAGTGGAGGTGTCCATTGCTGCTATCTCCTCACCGTACTTCACGAGGGGTTTAGTTAGCAGCTTTAAGGCATTATCAACACAATCTGTGTCCTCTGACTCAGTGTCTGAATCCTCCTGCGCTGGGATTTTCTCCTCACCATCAGCATCCTTCAAGGATGAGGATGGTACAACGTCATCTGATTGTGTATCCATATTTGTTTTGAGTCTGTAAAAATCAACAAGCTGGTACATGCAGGTGTTATTCGAAAAAGAAATTCGTTATCAAATTAACCTCACTGTTTTAAATGTACACAGAAAAACGTTAAAAATGCTATTTTTAACCAAAAGTGTACAGTGTACGCCAATGCTGTTTAAAATTTTGAATGTGGAAATGCTCTGCTCTCCATCAACTTTTCTTTTTTATTTAATTTGAAAATCAAATAAAAGATGCTTTTTGAGTGTTATTCTAAATCTCTTCAGTATTTAAAACGAGCATCAATTGTTCGTCTGTACCTCTGTTTTCAAAAATTCTTTATTTAAAATAAACAGGATTATTTGTTTGTGTACAGAACAATTTTAAAGCTGGTAAGTTTCACCATAAAAAATGCTGACTTTATGAGGTGTTGAGAGAAAACTCATCTATTAACGTCCAGCAGGGGGCAGCGTCGCGTATGTTATCACGAAGCGACTGAGTTTAAATCAGTACATGGAAAGAAAACAACCTATTAGGGTTAGTTTTCAGTAAGAACGTGATAATTGCTCGAACCGCTTTCTTGTCAGAGACAAGTTTATGTTGCTAGACAGTGTTGATGGCTTCAGATGAGTGTTTAAGTGTGTGTTCGTGTGTGAACGAGTGTGAACCAGCGAGTGTGACCTGTCACTCAAAGTGCGGCACCTGGAAGTGACGACAAAAATGGGCGGGCCAACGCAGCGTGCGTAGCGCGTCACCAGCTTCAGTGCTTGCGAGGCGGAGCTCGCTACAACATACGTGGCGTCAACAAATCAATCACAGCGTCAGTAGTTCATTCTACAAGCATACATGGCGAATGTAGCTCCTTACCTTCGACCAATGTCGTGCCGGAAATGACGACAAAGTGGGCTGGTCGCAACGGCGTGCGACGTGATTGACAGCTCACAACAGCGAATCAGCGTTCGCCACAAGAGTGATTGACAGCACACAACAGCGAATCAGCGTTCGCTACAAGAGTGATTCACAGCACACAGCACTCGTATCATCCAATCACAGCTCATAAACGGACATGAGACACGTCTTCTTAACGTTAGCTTGCACAGCAGACCACAACTTTATAGACTCTTAAAACAACTCAAACGCTACAATTTAACTTCCCAAAATTCTGAAACATGCGGCGCGCACATCTAGACAGGCAAACTTAGTTACGCTCAGTAACACAGCACTGCAGCTGTTTGAACAAACACGGACTCACTCGGAGCGCGTTCAGGTCGGTTCCGTCCACTTTAAAGGAGCAGAATTCGGGTTTCAGAACCACTATCCGACAACGTTCTAACATATATGCTGCTTCGACCTTCTTTAAAATGTAAAATACCACAACAGCAATCTTGTAGATGTTAAATTAGCTTTCAGGCTTCTGACTCGGCGGTCAAACAAAGCTTTGTACAGGAGTCCGCGTGAACTGGACCGAACCAGAACCTCCACAGACTACGGCTGACAAAACTTCACCTGAATGCTTCCAACAGCGTCTAACAGAGTTGAAACAATAATAATCTCACAGCTTCAAATGATAAAAACACGCAGAATCTGCCTGCTTTGAACACTTCCAGCCAAAATTATTATCCTCAGAGTTTAAAACTTGGATTCCATTATGCAAACATGACGTTATAAGTTCATGACTGAGACCACAGATTTATCAATAAACTTTTAGAAGCCGATACGAGGCCACCAGATGTAAGGGGTTAATGGGGGGGTCAGTTTAATACTGACCTCCTTTTTACCTTAATTTACTTATTCAGATTGAATAGTAATTTCACGGATTCTCTTCTTTTTCAGTTTATTCAATATTTCTGTGATCTTTATGATGGATAAATAAACAGAGCCATTAAGTGACAATGGACACGTTAACTTAGTTTGATATGTCAAAGAGACACTATCATTTATTTAAAATAAATCAACTAAATTAACACCATTACACTTGATTGACATGATTTCACTTTCTTTCAATTCAAATACGTCAGCACACTTGAATTCAACACAACAGACATAAATATTAGATGTTACACATATTTAGTCTGAGGGGCATTTCAGCTTAAAATATAGTTTCCAGCTTAGGTTGAGAGGGAAAAGAAATAGGAGGAAAGATTTAAGAAGAACATTATCCTGAGCATGAGACCAGAGTGACACTTCCCATCAGACTTCTGCTAAAATCCAGGTACGTTTTGTAAACAGCTCCTTTACCTTTTGACGACCGCCCGGTAAGAGGGAAGACACCAGCCTTCAGATGCACAGAGTCCTTTAGTCCCAGCACGTCCAAAACTGGTTTTAGTTTACGTTTCAACGTCTCCTGGCTTCCGCGTTGGTCATCAGAGAATATGTCAGCTTCAGGCCTCTGACTTCAAGATAAACTTATTCCAGGAGGGAATAAACAAAGTTTTGAGCTCGGCTTGTTCGAAGTAGACTCATAACAGCCTGTTATCAGTCCTTAGCTGAAGACGCCGGTCGTTAGCTCTTGACCACACGTGTCCAGCTCTTGGGAAAGTTCACATCTCTTTGGAAGTTCCCAGCAACTCTCTGGCGCGTTCTCGCACAGTTTAGAACTTAAAGAGCAGGCACAAAGAGAGGAGTTCACTTGTCTTATCAGAACCCAAGGTTACAGCAGCAGAGGGAAATTGTTTAGGAAAAGACAGAGCAGCTGGAGCCTTGTTCATGAAAAACAACGGATTAAACTGTCTTCTTATTTCTAAACAAAACAGTCGGGTCTCTGTGACCCGCAATTTCACCTTTAACATAGCAGTGAACACAGTTTAACTCTCACAGAATAACACAGCTTAAAAAGCACACATCATGAAAATGACAAAAGTTATTCTTTTGATCACATTAGAATAAAATCAAAGATAGAAATAGTCTCTTTTGGTGACTATATTTATCAGATTATAGCTAAATGAATGATTTTGTAGTAAATGTCTTGCTTTACTGAGAGGTCAGTAAAGGTCATCACTGGACAGTTCAAAAGTACACAGGTGTCTTAAAAGTGGACAAGGTCAGTGGTGGGTACGATAATCACAACCAGTTATGAATCTTAGTGCACCATGATAGACAACATCCAACATCCGCAGGGTGCTTGTAGGAGCATTCATGTAGAGAATGTCACCGTAATCAATGGAGGGAAGGAAAGTCACAGATACAAGGCGTTTCCTAACATTCAGTGATAGACATGATCTGTTTCTGAAAAAGAAACCCAGTTTAACTTTCAGTTTCTTCACTAGGTTTTCCACGTGGAGTTTAAAAGAGAGATGTGAATCGATCAGGATACCCAGATATTTATAGGAATCAACAAACTCAATAGGGACACCATTTGAAGATAAAATCAGAGGAGGATCTGCTGGAACCGCCTTCCTATTTGAAAAAAAACATCCCTTTTGTTTTATCAGCATTTAGGACAAGTTTGAGACGGAACAAATCTGACTGGATGATGTCAAAAGCGGATTGCAGTAACTGGAAAGCCTTAGCTACTGTTTTAGCTCGGCAATAAACAACTGTATCATCAGCATAGAAATGTAAGGATGCATCAGGGATGCAGTGACCTACATTAGCTATGTAGATTGTAAAGAGAGTGGGTCCTAAAACTGAGCCTTGTGGTACACCATTTTTAACTGTTAAATAGCTGGAAAAAGTACCGTTATGTTGAACACATTGCCTCCGATTGGAAAGATAGTTAGAAAACCAACCGATGGTGTGATCAGAGAAACCGATTTCTGAGAGCTTATGACACAGGATGTTATGATCCACAGTGTCAAAAGCTTTAGACAGGTCTAAGAAAAGTGCAGCACAATAGTCCTTAGCATCCAATGCTTCAACAACATCATTCAGAACCTTCAGAGAAGCAGTTGTTGTGCTATGTTTTTTCCTGAAACCAGATTGATGAAGAGGTAAGATGTTAAATGAGTCCAGATAATTTTTGATCTGAGAGTTTATCAGTTTTTCTAGAACCTTGGCTAAGATGCAGAGTTTAGAGATCGGTCGATAATTGTTCAGTGAGGTGGGGTCACCTCCCTTCAGCAAAGGAAGAACAAAGGCTGTTTTCCAAGCATCCGGAATGGTGTTTTGGCTTATGGACAGATTAAAGATGTGGGTCACAGGGACTGTGATGATATGAGCAGCCAGCCTTAAGAAATAAGGTGGAAGTTCATCTGGACCTGCAGATTTTTTTGGATCAAGATCATTTAACAGTTTATTTACCTCACTGACTGAGAACGGAGAAAAAGAGAAGGTGTGATTAACAGATGGTTGACTTGTAGGAGGGATTTGATTTGTAGAAGTTTGATTATTAGATAAAGTGGCTGATTTTCCGTTTGTAACTGTGTCAAATAATGAACTAGAAGCAACAAAATGTTTATTGAAACAGTTCAGGATCTCGTGCTTATTTGACACAGGAACAGAGTCAACAAGAAATTGTGATGGGAGGTCAGATGATTGGGGGGTGCCTGAGAGAGATTTGATGGTTTTCCAGAATTTTTTAGGATCGTTTAGATTTTTGGAGGTCTGAGATAAGAAGTAGTTACGTTTTGCGGCTTTGATGGCAGTTGTACATTTATTCCTTAGCTGCCGAAATTTCAACCAATCAGTGTCTGAGTGTGATTTTCTTGCTGCGGCCCAAAGATGATCTCTCCAGTGCAGGAGATCAGCTAGTTCAGGAGTAAACCAGGGGCTGTCACGGCTCTTTATCCTGAACTGCCGGAAAGGTGCGTGTTTGTTTACAAAGAGAATGAAACTATTGTGAAAATAGTTCCAAGCGGTGTTCACGTCATTGATTTGTAGGATACGTTGCCAATCAAAGAGGGATAGATCCCAAAGGAATGACTGTTCACTGAAACGTTTCAAATCCCTTTTTTGAATTATTCTGGGCTTAGCAGGTGGAAGTTTAGTAGATCTAAGAGCTGCTATTACGGAATGATCACTCAAAACGTTGGCAAATACACCTATACCAGGAAATTTGTGAGGTGCATTTGTGAAAAACAGATCTAAGATAGAAGATTTTTCGGGACATTTTATGTTTGGTCTGGTAGGAGAATCGATAAGTTGTGTTAGATTGAGAGATAGGCAACATTCCTTGAATTTATCACAGAGGGGGGTCGACTTATTCCAATCAATGTTGAAATCTCCAGCCAAAACAAATAATAATAATAATAATACTGTCCTGAGTTTTTGCATAGTAGTATAAAAAAAGTATAAAAAGTATATCTATAAAATAAACGTATGTACGTATGTACGTGTGACGTATGTTTGACATCCTTTAATAACAACGCACAGCAATAGAATAGTGAAACATATTGTGAACATGCAGTACGTCGATGTCCCTCATCGCTGAGGGATTTGAATAGTGAAAGTTTGGTGTTTTTGAAACAAGTGTTTTCCTGGACTGAAATTGAACAGGAAATGCAAGTACCAGTTCACCTTAATGATTTTGTTGCAAGATATTCAACTGGGTAAGAGTTACACTGTGGAGAAGAAGAGAGGCAGACTTTTTGCTATTCTTTGGCTTTTCTGAGGCGGTGCAGAGTGGTAGATCCTGAGCAAAGGGAGCAGTTTTATCCACCACCAGATGCAGAGCCAATGATGGCCTTGTCCCCCATAAATTAATCTTTAGCCACCAAAGGGCCAACACAGGCACACCGGTTTATAAGGCGCATTAAGCGAAACAAAACAATCAAATAAGTCAAATTTTATTCAACTAATTCACAATAACCACATAAAATCAGTTTGAGGTCAGTAAGCACAACCAGAATTAATACATAAGGGTCACTTTTGATTTTGGGAAAATTAAAGGATTTTAAGTGTGCCTTATAGTCCGAAAAACACGGTATTTAACACTAGGAATACCAGAATATTCAGATGAGTACTACACTTACCAGAGACTGTAAAATGACAGATTGAAGGATTTGCATTCCATTAGGTTTGTGTGACCCCCTGGGGCTGAAGTCTTTTGTGTGCTCAAAACATCCCCCCAGTAGCCAAAACAAAACATCTCCCCCATATTCCAACAACAACATTCCTTCTGCAGGTTCAAAGTGCAGCTTTTTACAACACAGACCAAACTTTTGGAGATGTTGATGACTCTTTGCAAATGTCAACGCTAGAAACTTCAGTTTATTTTATAGATATACGTTTTATACTTTTTATACTACTATGCAAAAACTCAGGACAGTATTACACTTTTATTATTTCATTTTATGCTTATGTTCATTGGGTGTTTGGTGTTTTAGGGGTGTTTGGTGTTTCAGTGTTGGTGTAAATTTTCATACTTTTATACTATTATGAAAAAACTCAGGACAGTGTTACACTTTTACTATTTTATGCTTATGTTTATTAAATGTTTTAGTGTTTAGTGTTTAGATGGTTACTGTTGCACCGAGGGACTGAGAGAAACGCAATTTCGGTCCTGTGTATGTCCTGTACATATTGCAGTTCTGACAATAAAGTTGACTTTGACTTTGA
>JBBPBX010047428.1:0-14395 GCA_038048925.1 Garcialebias charrua | reverse complement strand
TCGGGGTTAAGTGTCTTGCCCAGGGACACAACGACACATGGTGTGGGGAAACGGGATTCGAACCTCCAACCTTCCGATCGGTGGACGAGTGCCATTACCACTATGCCACGGCTGCCTATCTGCCTATCTGCAAGCTACATGCTGAGTGAAATAAAATTGAATAAAGATTTTTCACTCCAGTTTTCATGTAAACATTCATACTTTTGAGTGTGGAAAAATGATTGTGTTATACAACAAATACAGAGCTTTATCATTCAATGGGTCTCTGACTTTGTACAGTACTGTAATAGATTTAGTATTTTTATTCTTACAGAATTTGTGTTCTCTCCATATCAGTTTGTTCATTCATTCATTCAACCTTTATTTATACAGGCTGGACTCGTTGAGCCACGGGGACTCATTTACAAGAGGGACCTGTCTCACTCGCACCTAGGGTCAATTTAGAGTTAACAATCAGCCTAACATGCATGTTTTTGGACTGTGGGAGGAAACCGGAGCACCCGGAGAAAACCCACGCATGCACGGAGAGAACATGCAAACTCCACCCAGAAAGGCCCCCGGACCAGGATTTGAACCGGGGACCTGCTCGCTTAGAGGCAGTCAAAGTCAAAGTCAAAGTCAACTTTATTGTCAGAACTACAATACAGGTAGTCCCCATTTACGAGCGCTCTGATCTACGAGGTTCCGGACTTACGAGCTGGCGAATTATTGGAAAAAACGCAAAAAATACTGAGTTTTCCTGTGTTTTTTCACCACAGTTCGTTAGCTAAACATGTGGACACACGTTTCCGATCATTTTTATGCACTCATAAGCAGTTTTTCGATGAAAAACGAGTGTTCGTAGTCGCGCTAGCAAAACCGTTCCAATTTACGAGCGAAATTCCGGACTTACGAGAAGCGTGGCGGCCGTTCCAAATTACGAGATTTCCAGTTTACGAGCGCCTCGTTGTAACGGATCTCGCTCGTAAATCGGGGACTACCTGTATGTACAGGACATACACAGGACCGAAATTGCGTTTCTCTCAGTCCCTCGGTGCAACAGTAACCATCTAAACACTAAACACTAAAACATTTAATAAACATAAGCATAAAATAGTAAAATAGTAAAAAAGTGTAACACTGTCCTGAGTTTTTTCATAATAGTATAAAAGTATGAAAATTTACACCAACACTGAAACACCAAACACCCCTAAAACACCAAACACCCAATGAACATAAGCATAAAATGAAATAATAAAAGTGTAATACTGTCTTGAGTTTTTGCATAGTAGTATAAAAAGTATAAAACGTATATCTATAAAATAAACTGAAGTTTCTAGCGTTGACATTTGCAAAGAGTCATCAACATCTCCAAAAGTTTGGTCTGTGTTGTAAAAAGCTGCACTTTGAACCTGCAGAAGGAATGTTGTTGTTGGAATATGGGGAGATGTTTTGTTTTGGCTACTGGGGGGATGTTTTGAGCACACAAAAGACTTCAGCCCCAGGGGGTCACACACACCTAATGGAATGCAAATTCCTCAATCTGTCATTTTACAGTCTCCCATGGGAGCTATATGTAAAATATGTACAAGTACATGTGTTTGGTATTCCTAGTGTTAAAGCAATATATAGTTTCCACCATTAATTAGGGTGGCTGGTTTACGTATATATAGGCTGTGTCTCAATTCAGGGGCTGCATCCTCATGAGTGCGCATTTGTCGGCCGCATACGTCATTGCCCCGCGCGGAGGACTGTCCCAATTCGAAGACTCCTCCTCATGCGGCCGAGGAATGCGGCCTACTTCCTGCCGAAATCGAAGGATGCATCCGTGGAACCTTCAAGACGGAGGCTATCCCAGAATTCATAGCGCCAGCAGAGATTTCGCGGGGGGGGGTGGGACTTTCTGCGTGCAGGGTCGGGGCTGCTGCGTGTTGTTGAGTCATCAGCTCGTTCTGACAACAACCTCAGCGCGAATATTCATTCAACCTTTATTTAGTCATCTCAAACAACCTCAGCGCGAATATATCTCATTAAAATTTAACTACAGAAACGACAAAAAAAAATGTGTTAGCTGAATATATATTAGTGTTTCTGAGTTTACTGTTTTTGAAGAACTGATTACAAATCAGATTATTTTACACGTGCGTAGCAAGGATTTTCTGAGGGGCGATCTGTTAAAACTCAGAGTGGACCTATGAAAAGCAAGTTGTCCAGTAGCTCAATTGGTTAAGCATCCCGTGGTTGGCGCGCAGAGCTTTTTCTCGAAGCTGGTTCGAATCTCACTCGGTACGGTTAAAACTTATTTTACGTTTGTCTTTTATTGGATAAAAAAAAGAAGGAGTTTCACAAACTCCTTCTTTTTAATCTCAGTCCTCATTTTTTTATCCAATAAAAGACAAACGTAAAATAAGTTTTAACCGTACCGAGTGAGATTCGAACCAGCTTCGAGAAAAGTATCTCTGCGCCAACCGTGGGATGCTTAACCAATTGAGCTACTGGACAACTTGCTTTTTGTAGGTCCACTCTGGGTTTTAACAGATCGCCCCTCAGAAAATCCTTGCTACGCACGTGTAAAATAAGCTGATTTGTAATCAGTTCTTAACAAACAGTAAACTCAGAAACACTATATATACATGTATTCAGCTTAGTAATATATTTTAGCGGCGTCCCTTCTCTTTCCACACACACACACCAAGCGCGCACACAAGAACTTCCCACCCACTTCAAGAGAACGCCCCACCCACTTCAAGGCCGGCAAACCTGAAGGCTAGACCGTCCCATTTCAGCAGTTTCGCTCAGCCCACCCGGTCTTGTGAGTGCGTGGCCTACTCGGCCCAGCTAGGCTGGGTCCTCATGAGGATGCAGCCCCTGAATTGAGACACAGCCATATATTTACATTGTGGTGGCCATCTTAGATTTTGGCATGGCAACTCAATTTTTGATCGGGATCTTTCTAACGCTGATGCAGTCACGTGTTAAAATGGAAGTTTGCATGTTGCTAATTTTTCAAGTTATCCACCTCATAAGGTTTACACATACACACAAGGATTAAAGCAAATAAAAAAATGTTGGACCAAAATTTTGTTCTACACCTTGCAATTACTCAAGCATCAACACCCCCTCTTTTCACCATCTTTCCATCATGGCCACATTAAAAATGATGTAAATCCATTGTGGTGACAGAACTTTAATCCCTGTATACATATGTATGGCTGAAACCATTGGATTTTGATATGGTAAACCATATATGATTTTTTTTTTTTTTTACTTTCATACACCAAGATGCAGCCACACACCAAAATGGAAGTTGGTACCTCGTCTATGTTTCAAGTCACCATGCTCACAGCATGCACCGAGGGATGAAGAGTATTTCCAATTCTCTGCGATGGTGGACAAAAAGGGGGATAAGAGGAAGGCAAATTGTTTAAAAATGCATTTAAGGTTTGAGTTTTCTTACTGACAGCTACCTTATCTTTCCTTTAAACTGTTGTTTGCATAAAACCTGCAGCTCAAAGTTTTTTTTTCAAGGCAGACCAGTTGTGAAGTATCTCCTACCTCACATAAATCAGCGTGTTAACACTGTGTCAATTAAAAACAAGACAAGAGTGACAATCAAGTCCCAACATGAGACATCGAGAAACGTGACAAAGTGAGACAGAGCTGCTCAGACAATGGATGAGGTAATTCGGTCCTGCCACTGACAAATGTGACAGTAATACGAGATGCATTTGCATACCAGATGTTCCACTACACAGGGCTGGATTTATTGAACTAGCAATTACTAGGATGGCTACGTGCCATCTGTCATCCAGCGGCAGCAGACAAATTAAAAGCAACAGCTGTGAGTCTACCGTGGAGGTAAGGGCAAGTTAGAGCATCTTGCTCAGCGGAGGAAGAGATGCATGTCAGCCAGGTTATTCCCTTCGGGTAGTCAGATGAGGAGACTGAAATGAAAGTAGAGGAAAAACTGTGGAGAGAACAGGACGGGGGTGCGGCAAACGTACTTTGCATTTTCTTTGAGTTATCGCCTGTTTATCATTTGTTTTCCTTTCTATCTAAACTGGCTTGAAGCCACGCATTGCCATCCCTTGTTGCAGCGCATGTTTATCATTTATCTGTGTTCAAACAAAACCCTAAATTAAACTTCATCGAGTGTTAATAGTGAGTTCTGCAATTTTAGTGTGCAAACAAACCAGATAATTGTCGGTTTGATATTTTTGTCTTTCTTCTTGCTCTTTTTGTTTCTCTAACCAACCATTTTAGTCACTTCAAAGAAAGCCTGTGGCTATTTTTTTTTTTAAAGAATGACATTGAAAATAATTGTGTTCATCATGACCGTCCGGGAGCTAAACACAGAGTTCAGTAAGTCTCCAGCTTGCAGGATGTACATACACAAACATACATAAATATGGCAGCATCCATCTTGGATTATGACCTGGCAACCCAACATTCAAAAGGAACATTTCTTACGCCTAAATATACCCACACACCAAAATGGAAGTCTGTACTTCACTTACTGTTCAAGCTATAGTGCTCACAACTAGGGATGTCCCAATCAGGTTTTTCTGACACCGAGTCCGAGTCCTTTAATTTGAGTATTGGCAGATATCGAGTCCCGATCCGATACTTCTAAAATACATTTTTAAAATGAAGGGGAAAAAAAAGAAACAGATCCAGATGTCCCTTAATTTTTATTTTATTTACCTTAACATTTAACAGAGTACTTCTGTGAGGTAGATTGAACAATCAAGTAATAAGATTTTTTTTTTAATTCTTCACATTGAAGTTTAGTGCAACAGTATGAAATAAAAATGTCTAATTTAAAATAACAAATTTTAAACTGTGGTTTGCATAAAACCTGCAGCTCAAAGTCCCTGTATGACCGGTGTCAGAGCTTGGTCTGCATTGCCGGCATTAATGGTGCATTCAGACCGAACAGCGTTTCAACTTCCAAAAAGCTCGTCACGCACTCAAGTGGACGCACTTTGTGTCTAGACCTGAACGCCAGAACGCGAAACTGCTGCTGGGTGTGTGGGAGGAGCTTACCGGTATACCGAGTCAGCACTCCGCCAGGCGAGGAGCTTTTTATCTCTGTCCCTGTGGAGCAGACTTGACTGGTCGTGAAGGAGTTGTCGCGAACACACAGCTACAATGAGTTTCTCTTCCATAGTCCATGACTCCGCGGGTTTTTTCTGTGTCCCACAAACAATACGTCACATAGTTGCGCAATCGTTTCCGCGTCACTGGTTTCCGCGTCGTCACATAGGGACTCTCCCCCTGACCCCCTCTCTTCTCCCCCCGACTCTCCCTGATTGGTTGACACACCAACCAATCAGGTAGAGTTGAGCGGCGTTTGAAAGTTTGAACGGCGAAATCTTCAGCATGGTGAATGCGTGGTTTGGAGGCTGAAGCCGGTTCACGTGCACGGAAAACGCTTTCCAGCACGCTCAACACGCACGCGACGTGACGCCCGACGCCAAGACGCGGCTGGAAGCGCGTCCCCCATTGACTTTGCATGTAAACTGGACGCTCCTGCCGTTGAAACGCTGTTAGGTCTGAATGCACCATAGTCAGGCTCGTTTCCGGTGAGAGTTGGACTCCGCCAAGGTTGCCCTTTGTCACCGATTCTGTTCATAACTTTTATGGACAGAATTTCTAGGCGCAGCCAAGGTGTTGAGAGGATCCGTTTTGGTGGCCTTAGAATCGCTTCTCTGTTTTTTGCAGATGATGTGGTCCTATTGGCTTCATCAGATCGTGATCTACAGCTTTCGCTGGAGCGGTTTGCAGCTGAATGTGATGCGGCCGGGATGAGGATCAGTTCCTCCAAATCCGAGGCCATGGTCTTGAGCCGGAAAAGGGTAGCATGCCTTCTCCGGGTCGGGGAGGAGGTCCTGCCCCAAGTGGAGGAGTTTAAGTATCTCGGGGTCTTGTTCACGAATGAGGGAAAACTGGAGCGTGAGATCGATAGGCGGATAGGTGCAGCGTCCGCAGTGAAGCGGGCGCTGTACCGGTCTGTCGTGGTGAAGAGAGAGCTGAGTCAAAAGGCAAAGCTCTCAATTTACCGATCGATCTACGTTCCCACCCTCATCTATGGTCATGAGCTTTGGGTTGTGACCGAAAGAACGAGATCTCGGATACAAGCGGCTGAAATGAGTTTTCTCCGCAGGGTGTCTGGACTCTCCCTTAGAGATAGGGTGAGAAGCTCAGTCATCCGGGAGGGACTCGGAGTAGAGCCGCTGCTTCTCCACATCGAGAGGAGCCAGTTGAGGTGGCTCGGGCATCTGGTTAGGATGCCTCCTGGACGCCTCCCTGGTGAGGTGTTCCGGGCATGTCCCACCGGGAGGAGACCCAGAGGAAGACCCAGGACACGCTGGAGGGACTATGTTTCTCGGCTGGCCTGGGAACGCCTTGGGATTCCCCCAGAGGAGCTGCTCCAAGTGGCTGGGGAGAGGGAAGTCTGGGCCTCCCTACTTAGGCTGCTACCCCCGCGACCCGACCCCGGATAAGCGGAAGAAAATGGATGGATGGATGGATGGATAATTTAAAATAAGCAGCTCAACTTAAAATACTGAGCAGGCATGTAAACAAATAAGAAACTTAAAGTGTCAGTTTTATAAAATAAGGCTAGTAACATGCTTTTCTGAACAGCACTCCTTAACTCTCCTCCTGTGGCTTCACAGAAGGAAGTGTATTTGCCTAATCAGGTTTGTTGTGTTAAATGCAGCCTTTTCCTTACCTCCTCTTGAAATACGAACTTTACATATCTCACAGTTTGCAAACGCAATATCTTTGTCATCCACTTTAAAATATCTCCACACGACAGACATCGCTGCCTCCACTTCAAGTTAATGCCGTGTTCCGCTTCTTTTTTATGACAGTCACTGCTTTATGGCAGGCACTGCTGCAAAAATATTGTGCATGTTTTGTTCCGAGACAATTTGACTCTGGAACACAACATACAGTTAATATAATATTCCCGTTTGTGTTTAGAATAAATATACACATATATATCCGATCCCTGATCGGTGTGTAACGCCCGATTCAAGTCGAGTCTGAAATCACGTGATCGGGACCGATTTCCGATCATGTGATCGGCTCGGGACTACTCACAACATTCATGGGTGGACAGATTTCCAATTCCTCATTTTTGCTCTGTGATGGGGACAAATTTAAGGAGAAAGTAGGTTAAACTGAATTCCCTCAGAACATTTAAGATGTTAGTAAATTATACTAAGTTAAAGTGATGTTTTGTCAAACAGACCTACTCCTGTTTTTGGTTATGTTTTATCCTTTTTGTGCTTAATATTTTAATTATTTCCCTTTTGGTTATTACAGTATGTTTTGGGGATTCTTGTGTTTTAGTTCGGTCGCTTGTGTTTTCATCTGATCCGTCTTTGTGTTTTCCCGTGTTATCAGTTTAATTTTCTTCTGTTTATCTCCTGTTCCTTGGTTCTGCCATGCCCTCTCTCATCTGCACCCTGTTTCTTTAAGCTCAGCTGATCCTCATCGTCTTCTCAGCCTCAGCCAACATAAATTCTCTGTGTTAAGTTTAGAAATCGTTGGAGCATTGATTATTTCATATACTGTCCAGTTCTCCTCCGTGCCTGTTAATGACTCCCTTATTCCTGCAAGTTTTGCCAGTTTTTGCTTTTGTTTAATAAAGTTTTTGGTTTTATTTATCCTCTCTGTGTCGGCTTCATTCCTGGGTTCAGGATGGAATACCATGACACCTAGTGATAGCAAGAGTACCGCATACAACATATTATACGCCTGTCAACAAATTATTGCGGGTGGTCCCCGACTTACGACGGCCGCGACTTACGACGTTCCGACTTTACGATTGCATCATAATTAATAAAAATATGAAATTTAATCAAATGTTTTTTTTTTTGGTGTTTAATTGTTCTTGATTTCATGTGTACAGCACTTTGTTGCAGCTGTGGTTGTTTTAAATGGCTTTATAAATAAAGTATTATTATTACATTTTTTTTATTTTTAAGCCGACTTACAAAGTTTGCGGCAGTTTCCGACAGTTCCTGCCAGTTTTCGGCAGTCAGTTTTCGGCAGTGCCCACAAGTTTAGCCTTAGCCAGTTAGCTCCAGCCTCGTAGCTCCAGCCTTGACAGCCGGCTTTGTCCAATCAGAGGTTCCTGCGCTCAGATACATGATCTGGAGCTGAACGGTGGTTTTGTGGAGGAACGGATGGGCGAAGCAAAACGACACTGTTGACTGCGTGAAGCAGCAGACAGCAGCGAGCCGGACCAGAGTAGCAACGAGCTAACTTTCTAAAAAGCCTTGCTGTAGGATGCACAGTTGGATGCTAACGCCCCATCGGGGGACACGGAGCCGACGGGCGGCGGCCGGGAGCTCGCCTCAATGTCCGCCTGGCAGCCTAAGATGTTGTCTGGACACCGAGCTAACATGCGAAAACGTGGACAAACAGCTGCAGCAGCCTTGGATGGGCTAACGCTAACGGGCGCTGCTAATGGCGGGGCTAACATGCTAACGTGGAGCAGCTTGTTTTGGATGGACGTTGCGGAGAAACGGCTTTCAGTAAGTTATTAACTCTTTTTCTGGCTCCAAATGTATGGAGTTAACAAGCTAACAGTCCTTCCTGTAAACAGTTTGGACCGCGTGGAGCAGCACGAAGCTGCGGAGCTCGGACGTGCAAGAGCTAACATGCAAACAGACGAGACAAGCTTGACCAGCTCAAAGTAAGAGAGTACATTTTTATTTTTTAACCCTGGACTGTAAGTGTTTTTTGATAATTATGTAGCTGTGTTAGGATAGGCGAAGTGCTTGGTAACTGTTCATTACCGTACATGTATGTGTATCAGTGGCGGCTCGTGTGGTCCCCGACTTACGAATTTTCGACTTATGAACGGTGCGTAGGAACGGAACTCGTTCATAAGTCGGGGACCACCTGTATACAGAATCTATAGCAATGGCCCAGACAATCAACGACCTTTAAAACTATTTAAATCCAACCCCAACACTGAACAATTAAAACTCCAATCTTCACAACGATGAAACAAAACCAGCTCTCTGATCTTAGGTGTTGTGACGTTTCAAAGGGTTTCTCTCTTGAGTCCTTGCTGCCATTTAACACAGAAAGTAAGGTCACACATTCAGATGCCAGTCATGAAATCCCACAGAGTTTAGAGTCACACCTGCTTTCAAACACAAATTGCTCCCAGTAATGATCACCTGTCTTTTTGTGTGTTGTGAGGTTGGCCCCTTCACGGAATCCTCTATGGATTCTAGAGAAACACCTGGAGTTGGCGTTCTCACTGTTGCCGCCTTTTAGCAAATAATAAACGGAGTCTTTAGTTTATTATAGTAGAACACCAGAATCACCTCTCTTTTCACAAGCAAAATGTAACCTGAAATGTGTGAGATGCTCCTGCTGTTGCAGAAATATTATGTTCCTGTCAAAGAACAGTGAACACTTTTTTGGGTTCTTACTTCCAGACGTTTTTATGATTTGAAGTTTAAAAATAAACAAAACTGCCACAACTGTTTAGCCATTGTTTATCTTTTTTTGTTGTCCTGCCTTCAAAATGATGATTCAAGGTTCTTTATTGTCATTCGCATCACATGTGCTACATGAAGTGGAACAAAATTATGTACTCAAGGTCCCGGTTACACCCAAAAATATAAACAGTCTATGATGTACAGTATTAGTCAATTATTGAATCTGCAAGCTGACTGCTATGCATGTCATGTATGGCAGCATGATGGAAAATATTGTAGTAATACATAATGTAGTCAGGTAAGAGTATCTAAAATGTACCTAATTAGTAACAGGTATGCACTTGGTATACAGTATAAGTTGGTATGTAAGCTAGTATGCAAGTACCAGGTACAGTATGCATTACTACCAAAAACTATAATAAGCTCTCTATTAGACCAAAACATAATACTCACTTGAGTATAACACAGCCAGTACCACTGGGTGGTGCGGTCCAAAGGACCTGAATCCTGGTTCTCCTGCGAGGCGTGCTCTCAGTCACTGCAGGAAGACAGTTGGTCATGAATTGTGTGTCTTCATCATCAATGATCTGAAAATGACAAAAAAAAAATGTTGAAAAGCAAGTCATATTTTCTGATACTAACACAGTACTGTAGACATTTATTCTCACAGAGGATTAAAAAGAAAACTTCTAAAAAGAAATGTTACTTTTGGATTAGCTCATCACTGACTGAGCTGGTGATCTGCTTAATATTTATCGTCCTTCATTTTCAAAGTAAATGGACTGTACTTGCATAGTTTACAACACAGTCTGTGCCCTCATTTACAAAGCTAATCTAAATAAATCATTCTACAGAGACTAATCAGTGCTTCACATCGCATTCATACACTGATAGGCCACACATCAGAAGCAATGAGGGGTTCAATGTCTTACCCAGAGACATTTCAACATGTGACTGCATGCTGGTGGAATCAAACTCCCAGCTCTCTCATTGAAGAACAACTGCTCTAACCACTGATCCACAGCCGCACATTATGCGTCACTGCTGACAACCCGGCCATATGGGCCAAAATCAGGAAATGTAGGGCGGCGTTGTGCCAAAAGTTGATTGGCTGCCAAATGGTGGCCAAGGGAGCATGCACAGGAGGACTTTAACAAGAATTTAACAAGATTAACACTTAACAATTATTTATTTGCTCAAAATTATAATGAAGGTGTGTTTTAGTTTAATTTTTCCTTAATAAATGCACTTTAACAGTCAAATCAGCTGCATTTTCAACGCCGATACACAAAAACAGAAACGCGCAGAGGGCAACTTGCTGTGCATTTATTAGAAATTTAACAAGATAACCACCTAATAACAATTGTTTGTTTGCTCGAAATTATAGCAAAGGTGTCTCAGTTGAACTTTTACTTAAAGCTGCATTCTGCAGTTTCTGGAATACGCTGGCACTTAGAAAAATTTTCAACAGGGAAAAGCATTCTGCTCCCTCCCCCTCAGAGCCATATACAGTATGGCTCTGTTCCCATAGGCGTAATTTACACGGGGGTTAGGGGGGTTTTGACCCCCCCAATAATTTGATCCGGTCATTTAACCCCCCCAATAAAATGAAATCATTTCGTCATTATACATATCTTACATCAATAATTGATTTTCTTTATTCATTCAAATTTTTTAGTAAAATTGCTGCATGTTTTTAACAAACTCCCTGAGGACTGACCCCCTCCCCTGCAAATAATTTGGTATCACCCATCTCACCGGCTACAGGAAGTCACGTGAGTCACGGAGCTGCTCATGAAGTTGCCCAGAAGTTTCTACATGCATGTGTTCGAAAAAGGCCTCCTTTGGTCGGACTGACTCTGTCGCTGCCCGCCCCTTGCTATGGATGTAGCTGCTATTAGCTGTGAGGTTCGCTGTTTTTGTTTGCAAGATACCACTCATAAACCACACCGCGGATTTTTAAATCAAGCTGATTTCACATTTGGTTCAGCTCAGGAGCCCATCTGCTGTAGTGAGGTAAGAAATATATTTTTTAAGCGTTTATTTAACTAAATAAAGCTCCGGTTTGACCCGCCTGGCGCCTGCATAAAATTCAGCGAACTTTTTTTTTTTTAAATCCAGCTGATTTGAACATTTCGTCAAACTCAGGAGTACGTCTACTATCACCCATAAGTCAGCGAAGAAATACTGTATATTTTTAAGCGTTTATTTAGCTAAATTTAAAGAAAGAAAGCGTCCGGTTTGACCCGCCTGGCGCCTGCATAAAAATCAGCGAACTTTTTTTTTTAAATCCAGCCGATTTGAACATTTAGTTAAACTCAAGAACACGTCTTCTATAAAGTCAGCTTAGTAATATATTTTTTCTCGCAAAGAAATAATTGTTTTTACCGTGTTTCTTTGTGAAGTTCTTCGTACTAGCTGGGTCCTGTCGCCGCCATCTTGATCAGGACAAAGCTGACGCGTCGCGTGGAGATGACGCGTATACAGCAAGAGAAATTGAATATGATGTCCCATTAAGTAAAGCAGAAATAAAAATAATTGTTAAAGATAAAATAAATGATATGTGGCAGGAGAGGTGGGATTTAGAGGAAAGAGGAAGACATTTACATAACATACAGAAGGAGGTACTCCTAAGTGACGATAGTAGTTTAATGTCTAGGAGAGAGGAAGTATGGATTAAGTTGAGGATTGGGCACACTACATTAAATAGTGGTCTAAAGATAATAGGAAAACATCCATCAGGTGACTGCTCTAATTGTGGGGTACTGGAAGGAGTGGAACATGTGTTGATTTATTGTAAGAAATATAATAAAGAGAGGAAGGCACTGGAAAGGGTAATGGGGAGTTCGGTGACAATGGTTACTTTATTGAAGAAAAATCAGTCACAGGTTATAACTAAAGCATTTGTTAAATATTTGAAAGTTACAAAATTAGCTGAAAGGATTTAATTTTATTTTAATTAATTAATTAATTAATTTATTTATTTATTTTTTGTTGAAAGTAGACTCTTGAATTACATCTCCGTCCAGTTGATGGCGGTAATGCACTGAGTTTGTAAACTGCCAGTAAACACCATCGAAGAAGAAGAAGAAGAAGAGATGACGCGTATTAAACACTGAAGCGTATAGTGTACAATTTTTTCGTGTTTATTGTTAATCACAACCCCCCCAATGTTAGACCTAAAGTTACGCCCCTGTCTGTTCCCCGTCACTCTCGCTGTAAATCAGCTCAGCTTCCTTAACTCCGCCTCCACTCATGTCCTGTCGCAGCCGCTCCGAATTTCTGTGTTCATATGTTAATAAAACGTTCTAAAAAATAAAATAAAAACAGGGTCTAGCACACCAGAACACCAGCAAATCTGCAGAGCCTCGGCAGCCACGTTGAACCCGATTTTAATTTGCTCGTGACAAATTCATTCATTTCCTGAAAGACTGAGCGGAGGATGTCATGACTGAGCGGAGGATGAAGCGATCACTTGACTTTTGGCAAAAAAACAAAAGAAAAGTCCAGAGCAGGGATGAAGAAGGGGGATTTAATACATTTGTGTCACATACAAAACAGTTTTGCATCGCTTTGCAATTATTTCAACGAGAACCTGCGCGGCCGCTGCGGGCTCGCTGCGGGCTCGCTGCGGGCTCGCTGCGGGCTGACAGGCGGGGGCGTGGGCTAGGGGGGTGGGTTAGGAGCGTGAGAAGTTAGAAGCTCTGTTTTTATTGGCTGGTTATAAACTCTGTTTTTATTGGCTGGTTAACCGCGGGGCGCTTTGGTTTTTATAAATGCTTTTATTACCACCGGGAGACGCCAGAGGACTATAGTTTTTTTCAGAGATTACCTGTCAAACATCTATCTATCATGAAATAGTGGCAGAGTGAAGAAATATGTTTAAAAAATAAGTTACATACTGATACTTTAATAAATGCACTTCATTGGTCGAATTAGCTGCATTTCACCAGGACGGCGCAGCGTAATGAAGCTGATTTGACAAGGCAAGCTGGACGAAGATGGCAGGCTATGGCAAGCCGATTGTATCAAATAGCCACTTTTACCTATTACATGACACAACGGCATGCCTTACTACTTGAGTGCCATCTAGTGGCTGAAAATGGTAGTGCTCAGTATTTTCAGTCAGAATTAAGGAAAATGATCATATCTCAGCCAAAATTTGATTTATAAATATGGGGAAAAAATACATAAATATGTTGCTTCGGTGTATAAGTCGCAGGGCATGCAAATTATGCACAATGTTTTTTTAAGTGACATAGTCTGAAAAAATATGGTAGTTTACTCCTTTCCTCGTTGCATAAACAATGAGTGTTTTTCCCAGTTAGTTTCTGCTCTTCGGTCCTGCCACGCCCGCTCACACCTGCACCCTGTCTCATTAAACTCAGCCATTTCCCATCTTTCCTCATTCTGCCTTAGCCATGTAGGTCCTGAGTCTGCATTCATTACCTCAGTGGACCATTATGCAGTTTTTCATGACACACCCAGCCCCCTACATGCCGGGTAAATTATTCTCCATGCCTCTTTACACTTTGCCTGGCTTTCTGTAAGTTTGCTGTCTAGCCTTTTGGTAACAACATTAACTAGTTCATTGAACAGAGTCACATATGTTTACCTTTAAGGACAGAACCTAATAGTCTGTTTCTTGTGTTGCCTGTGTGGTTTAAGAGAGATAAAGCAGGCATTACTTACTACTTTCAGAGTACAAATACAGGTAGATATTTGTGAAGACAAACTATTAAAGTGCATTTACAACCCTCTTTTTTTAAGAATAACCACCCAAAGCAGATGATTTTGCTGAGAAGGTGGCAGCAAGAACCAAAAGAAAACATCAAATTCATGTTGCTACAGGAGACTTTTCCTCTGATAAACCGTCAATAAAAATATCAAGCTGAAATCAAATCCGACACTGTTTTTACTCATTGAAAGTAGTTTTAGCAAAT
>JBBPBX010047427.1:12101-26164 GCA_038048925.1 Garcialebias charrua | reverse complement strand
GTAAATCGGGGACTACCTGTATATATATATATATATATATATATATATATATATATATATATATATATATATATATATATATATATATATATATATATATATATATATATATATATATATATATATATATATATATATATATATATATATATATATATATATATATATATATATATATATATATATATATATATATATATATATGGGAGTGGTGGCGCAAAGGTTAAGAAGGTGCGCTTGTGATCGGAAGGTCGCCGGTTCAAGCCCCGGTACCGACAACATCAAAGATGTGGGTGGGATAAGTGAAGTGGTCACACCTATCTCCACCCTCATCTGCCCCACTCTGGGCCCTTGAGCAAGGCCCTTAACCCACACCATCTGCTCCCCCGGGAACCCTAGATATCAGCTCTCTGCTCCACACAGAGGGCTGTGGTTGCTCGGTGGTCTGTGGTTGTGTCAGGAAGGGCATCCGGCGTAAAAACAACTGCCAAATCTTCATGCGACTAGATCGCTGTGGTGACCCCTAACGCAGGGAAAAAGCCGAAAGAAGAAAAAAAAAAAATATATATATATATATATATGTATTTATGTATGTATGTTTGTATGTATGTATGATCCATTTTTACAACAAGCAGTGATATATAAAAATGTGATAGAGAGATTTGAAACACAGCATTTACAATAATTAATAAAATGATTAACTATAGGAACAGATTATAATGAGAGATGGTAAAGAAAACGTAAACCCATAAGTTTTATGATCGAATATGATCACACACACAAAAGCTTACTTTTTAAAATCAATTAAACCTCTGGCACTGTATTTATAAAGCTCCAAACTAACAAAAATAAAAGCAAACAGATGTAAAATTTATTTAAAAATAAATAAATAAAAATTCCTCAGTAGAAAAACAGTGGGTGGATTAAAACCCTATATTATGAACTGATTTATTGTTATGGAAATGCTGCTGCACTAATGCTTTATTGTTATGTTACATTATTTTTATTTAAATTATATTTGATCTAGAACAATTCAGGTCAACAAGCACATGGGCTTTTTATCCAAATATTTAAGTTCCTGGTTAGGTTATTAACCTAACCACAATAAATATTTAACTATAGGCTGCAGAAAAAAAACGCATAAAAATATACTGTACATGCATGTGAAGACAGAAATAAATTATGAACTGCATTTTAGAATACTCAGTTTTAAAAATAAAAGGCAGACAGTGATGAAAACCGTTTCAGGGATAACATCAAAGTAAAAATAAAATAATAACAAAAAAAAACTGTAAAGATGTTGCTACTAAACATATAGTCTAAACCAAAAGTGACTGCTTTTATGGAAATGTGTAATTGTTTATTACATATTGGGACATTTATGAACAAAAAATGCTTTTGTTGTATTGAGAGGGTTCTCTTGTATAAAATTAAGAGATTATTTCTGTTAAAATAATTTTCATTCAAAATCTTCATAATGCATTTCCAAATCATTCATCAGGTCATTAAAGCATTTTGTCGCCCTCTAGCGGTGGCCAGTAAAATAACACCCGAGGGCAAGTACAACACAACTGAGCTTCTCTGACACCAAGTGGAGGAGAAATCAACAGTTTCATGACAAGATGCAAATGAGCCTGATGCAAAACCACCTTTGGACAACATTTTTTTATTAGGAGAATGTTATGGAGTAAATCAGTAAGACTAAATAATAAAAACAGTATTAAATAGTTGGTGGAAATGTTCACTTTAGGCCAGACAGAGATTTTGCCAATTAACTTGTTTATGAGCTAATTTAGAAAAGCAAAAAAAAAAAAAAAAGTTGATCAAATACTCAGTAATTACAAACAAATATTCAGTAATTACCAACGAAGCTGCCACAGATCATGGACAACAGCTGATAACAGCGTGAGAAAGTCAAAATGATGAACGCTGCAGGCCGGGTCCTAAATAGAAACAGAATGGTTTGTTTATGATGTGATGTAGGGAGATGACCGTGAGGACAGACAAAGAGGGGGGTGGATGTGGGTGTGTGTGGGGGAGACAACCCTTGGACAGCCCACGGAGGAGGATGATGGGCGGAGCAGCATGCGCTGAGGTGGCAGCGCTGGCTGGGCTGGTCCTGACGGGCTGCGCTCCGGGCGGATCAGACGGCGGCGGGGGAGACAGCCATCCGCACCCTGCGTCTCCTCGACTGCAGAAAGGGGGGAGGAAAAAACTCACACAGCTCTGGAAGAAACCCGTGGATAACAGAACGAGTGGCGCATCTATCTGCGTGTGGACCGTCCAGCCCACACCCCGTCACCAACCCGCCCTGTCTGTTCTATCCACCACTTGGTGACATCCCTCTGGTCTACCTCCCATGGGAGAACCACGACCACCCATAGGAAACCCCCCCACCCTCACTTGACCAGCGTCGCCACTGAGCGATGCGCTTTGAATCCGGGGAAGAAATCACCTTTTTTTTTTTTTTGCGCGTTTGGCGCACACAACGTGTCGTCCTGCGCGGGAACACTTGGGGCTGCGGATCCAGGTGCGTTCACTTTGTGGAGATAAAAAACATGCAACGGGATCATCCTGCGACAACAACAAGGCTGTCATTGTGTAGACGAGTCTTCATGTGAACGAGCGGCTGTCACGCGCCGGCTTTGAGCTTTTACTGTATATATATATATATGTTGGATTTGTCCAAGAACCGACAATGGTCCCGGAACAGACCGCGTCCATAGAGACACACTACTGTAGCTGTTTTTATATGTGAAGAAGAGTCCACTGACGAGCTTTGAAGGAGCTGAGAAGTTTCTCCTGCTGTGGACCGAGCAGGAGCCTCCTCCCTCGGCCACATCCACGTTTCTCCTGTAAGGTAAGTCCTTGTTCCATCATGCACCCTGATCCTTTCTTCTGCAATGCGAGGTTCAAACAGGCAGTGACCCATTTTCAGAGAGGCTCTCCAACAAAACCATCTCTGGTCCAAGAAGCATTTCCACTGTACCCACATGTCCACATCCTCCCTCTTCAGCATCCACTCCCTTAACCCCCAGAGACATTTTTGGAGCAGAGTCACAAATCCATGCCCTACATAGATCAGTGGTGCACGTCACAGCCCTGCCAGCTGTTGTGCACAGTGTGGGGAAGCTCTCTGATCTGATTGAGTTTAGTTCAACAAAGAGGTCAACTTCCACGTCCTTCGTTTTTAAACTGTATTATGTGTGAGTGTTTACACGGTCCTGACGAGAATGGACAATTTAAGCTTAAAAATACTCTTCTTCTTTCGGCTTTTCCCTTTTCAGGGGTCGCCACAGCGAGTCATCCTCCTCCACCTCACTCTGTCCTCTGCATCCTCTGTCCTCACTCCAACTACCTTCATGTCCTCTCTAACTGCATCCATATATCTCCTCTTTGGCCTTCCTCTGTGTCTTTTTCCTGGCAGCTGCATTTCTAACATCCTTCTACCAATATACCCACTGTCCCTCCTCTGGACATGTCCAAACCATCTCAGTCTGGCCTCCCTAACTTGTGCTGTACCTCTGATGATCTCATTCCTGATCTTATCCATCCTTGTCACTCCTAAGGAGAACCTCAGCATCTTCATTTCTGCCACTTCCAGTTCTTTCTCCTGTCTTTTTGTCAGTGACACTGTCTCCAGACCATACAACATAGCTGGTCTCACCACTGTCTTGTAAACTTTTCCTTTGACCTTTGCTGACACCTTTTTGTCACAAATCACTCCTGAAACTTTTCTCCATCCACTCCATCCTGCCTGGACTCTCTTTTCACCTCTTTACCACACTCCCCATTTTCCTGGACAGTGGACCCCAAGTACTTGAAGTCCTGCACCTTTGTGACCTCTGCTCCTTGTAGCCTCACTGTTCCACCGGCCTCCCTCTTAAGCTTAAAAATACTAATTTCTAAAAACTAATAAATGACCAGGACTGATTGGTGACGACGTTATTGATTATGTCCTGCACATTCTGAGTGGGTACAAGGATGAGCACAGACAGAGAACCATTTTCCTCCAATTAAGCAATTCCGCTGTCCCCAAGCCTAATTGTGTGCACACTGGGATTGGGTTTGCAATGGACCTTCTCTCCATTGGCTGCCTCTCATGAGCCCATTATTCCAGTGGGGGAATTGTGTCCTGCCAGGTCAGATCTAATAAGGCCTGTGGTGGAGGGGGGAAAGGCCTGGTCATTAAAAACAAATAGGCTGTGCAGATATAGGCACACTTGACGTGGTGGCAGTTGTAGTTAGGATCAGAATCATTGTATGTTTCCAAGATGAGTGCGTGCAGACTCATGGAAATAAGTGTCAAATATCATGTGGTATAAACTGGTAAATAGTGTTTGAAAATTATGTAAGAGGAGCTACAGGATTCCTTCTTCTGAGGTCTTCCTATTTATCCAAAAATGGACAAAACTGCTACAACACTGTAGCGCACAATTTAGATTTAATTGTTTTAAGCAAGAAAGCGCTTCTATATTTTATTTTTGGGTGTACAAGTTCTTCTACGGGTTGTTAAAATATTAGTTTATTTAAGCTAAGCCCGTACTGTACTTATAAATTTAAAATGCATACGGTCAATAATTTAAAAAAATAATCAAATCTGTTTTGTTTATCGGACATGCTTGGGTGTTACTTCCAAAGACCATCCGCCATGAGAAAACTCATATCAGCTGACCACTATCACCATCAACAATGGTTTTGCAGTCAAAGTCACAACTTTGGGTTTTTAGTCACTGCAGAGGAAAAAGCGCTAATTTGTGCCGATAAGCCAACTGCTTGCATCTGTCCCGTCCTTTCAGCCCTCAGCAGCTGAGACAGATGGCCACCTTTCCTGAGTCTAGTTCTGCTGGGTGTCTTTTCCTGTTAAAAGGGAGGTCTTTCCTCTCCAGCGTTGCCCACCGCTCCTGGTCCAACTGTTCTAATTCATGCACCAGTGGACAAAGACATTCCACCATCAGTCTCTGAAATAAAATCGTGGGTGGTGTTGTTACCCCCTCCTTCAATTTTCCATTTGCCTTTGAGATTGAGCCCCAAACTGTGTGTGACATCATTCAACCAGCTCCAAAACTGTTATAAAAGCAGCTGCTGTATGTAAAAAAGGTGGACTCACGGCGTTTCCCTGCATCAGAGAGCAACTGAGAGGCCTGTGGCATAGGAGGATGATGGGAAACCACCATGCACTTGACTTGTGCTTAATAATTCAAGGCATACCAATAACAAAGTAGCACATATGAGGCAACACATTGTGCAGTTCAAATCTTAAAATTCATTTTGGCAAGTTCTTTCACGCAGTGCAGCGTGAGGCCACAGAGCTACTGTATGTTTACCACTTGAGGAGAACGACTGAGATGGTAAAGTAGTGGAGCCAGTTTGAGTGTTTGAATTAATATCTCAGCGGGGTGTCGCAGCCGCTGTGGATTATGGTCAAGCTAAAAGGCAACTGAGCAGCAGGGGAGGGAGGATTACAGCGGTCAGTGAATGAGGCAGCTTGCTGTGAAAACAGGGCACCTGATGCACACTCGCATTAATCTTCACATGGGGGTAGATTCCCACGGGCAGGGCCGTACTTCTTGTAGTTGCACTCGCAAACGGTCGTTGCTATTGAAAGCTTTGAGAAATGAAATACAACCACTGTTATGGTCACTTTACCCATGTTTGGTGTGAGTCATTAGAAGTCTTGCATTGCATTTGCAGATGAAGCCATCTGTCTGTTAATGGAAGTCATACAGAGGTTTATGGCTGTTTGTGGATAAAGGTCTAGGAAATTCTGCTCAGTTGGAGATGAGTCACTATTCTTACGTGTGCATGAACGATATCCGTGTTCCTCACTGAAATCTGCGTAAGATCAAAACAATATCATTCAGGTGTTTATAGGTACTTCCCCTGCTTTCTTTGGAATTAACGTAAACTCATGATTGCTTCCTTTGTGACTGCTGAACAAGAATAAATTGCACACCACAAGGCTGAAAACATCAACACGACTCAACGTTCAGATAAAATGGAGCTGATTCAAGCTGAATTTAAGTCAAATGTGAAAATACCAGTAAATGACTGCTTTTACATCATTGTGTTCCAGTACCTTACATTTTCACCATGACAGCTTTCTAATTGTTGCCATGTGTCAAAGGATTAACAGAGTCAAAGTGATGCTGTCGGATTATTATCAGATTTCTAGGCGCATACGTTGAGAACTCGACTCATGCTAACTTGCAAAGGGACAGACACCAAAGCATACCTCTGTGTTGCATGGCTGGTGCGTCTCACACACGGTGCATTTTTCTCCAGTTAAACTGTAACCACTAATCACCTCACAGCCTTGCTGTTTCCTGTCGTGGCGCACCATTCCCGGGTCTCCAGGGAGGGTTAAACTGGTCCCCATGGGAATACAGGCTCTACCTCTTTTCTTCAGATCAGCTGTGTGGGACATCCTGAACGAGTTTTTGCTCTTTCATGACAAAGATCAGGAGTCAGTTCCTCTGCTGCGAGCCTTTAGGTGTGCATTTCCAAAACAAACACAGACAGCTCAGTGCTTCGCTCCAACTACCCCACCCTACCTTGTTTCATTCGCTCTACAGCACCTTCTGCTCAGTGTTTCTCTCACGAGAGAAATTCAGCTTCCAAAGTTCCTCAGGCAATATATGCACCTTGATAGGGATATGTAAACACATTCATTTAAACATCTTCATCTAGAACAAGAACCACACAAAGAAACAAGAAATGATTATAATTTAGTCACACTTTGCAAAGGGGATATCACTTCAAACTCGCTTGGAGCCAGGCTCAACCGTGTTTGAAGCAAGTCCGAATTGGTCAGCGCGTGCTGGGATTTTATTCTCTCAAAAGTAGGACAAGGTGAGATTCAGATAGCACATGAACATACAAGAACGTTATATCAAAAACAAACCAGAACGTGATGTCAGAACATTATCTGTAATCAAACATAAGCTGGCCCAACCAGCGTCCTTGTTCTATGTCAAGGAGACGAATGCACGCTCTCTTTAGATAAGTGTTTGTTACATACAGAGAGAATTTAGAAAGAGAGTTGAGTAATGATTTTGTTAGAATACATTAATAAAATAAGTTTTATATGATAAATGTTAACAACTCTATCACACCTTGTACTGTATTTGTCTGGGCAGTGAGAAAAAACCAAAGCAGAATAAAGCTAAGATAAAACAAACAACATCTGTGTGAATGAGCTGGTACATGAAGTATGATTGTTTCTGCACCATATTTAATATTCAGCAGAGCGTAGAAGTAGATTTAGTTTTATCTTCTTAGATATTTTGTATTTCAGTTTTGTGAGTTCTGCAGAGAAATTGTCTCTCGTCTGGTTCGTTTTGCTATTGACTTGCTGTTTTAGTACCTTTGCTTTTCTCGGATGCCCTGAGTGTTACAGCTGCATGGGCAGCTGAGGTGTGTATGATTATTTAAAAAAGGACAACACCCACCGTGACAGTAACAATTCACCATATTGGACAATTACTGTAGTAGAATATGATGTCTATTTTCATTTTTGCATTTGGGCCAGGCGAGTATAAAAAACAAAACAAAAAAACAACGGAGTCCCGGAAACATCCGGAAACCCGGCCGAAGATTGCCGAAGTCCGGAGTGACGTAAATACAGGCTCCACTCAGAAGGCAGGAGTGGGTTCGCGATGGAGGCTTAGAGAGTGAGAGCCGCGGATCCGCGCTCAGAATATGATAGACATCAGTGTGCGACCACAGGATTAATCAACAGGCAGATTTATTAACAAGGGAATATTAAAAATGTTTCGCTTTTTTTCCCCTCTCTCTGAGCAACGGATGTGGTGGTGCTGTCTGTGCGCACACACTGACTTGCAGCCAGCTGTACATTTATTACTGAGGAAATATTAAAAATGACACGACACGACTACTTGTAAAAGTTAGTTTAGCTTTTTTCTCTCTCTCTCTGAGCATCGGAGGTGGTGCTGTCTCTGCGCGCGCTGATCATTGCAGCCAGCTGTACATTTATTACTTAGGAAATATTAAAAATGACACGACACGACTACTTGTATAAGTTACTTTCGCTTTTTTTTCCCTCTCTCTGTGCATCGGAGGTGGTGCTGTCTCTGCGCGCGCTGATCACTGCAGCCAGCTGTACTTTTATTACTGAGGAAATATTAAAAATGACATGACACGACTACTTGTAAAAGTAACTTTCGCTTTTTTTCCCCTCTCTCTGAGCATCGGAGCGGAGGAGGTGCTGCTGTCTGTGCGCGCGCTGGCCAGCTGTACATTTATTACTGAGGAAATATTAAAAATGACACGACAACTTGTACACGTCTGATGTCTGTCCCACAATAAATACGTCGCGGTCCAGTTCAGCTCAGCTCCACACCTCTTTTGGAGCCGCGCTCCGGCTTCATTTCTGAACAAGTTTATTTGAGCGGGACCTACCCGCATTCACCTGTGGTCTTATAAATGACCCGAGGAGGATTAAATGGCAGGACCAGTAGCACTGGTTTCTGTGCGGGAATAGCGCGGGTTTGACTTATGAAAGGGGTAAAAAGCCGAGCCGGCTTCATGAGGAAATTAATGAATTTTTCGCGAGCGAGCTAATTAATAGTGTCCTACGTGGATGCGCGACCTCTAAATATTTGCTGGTGCAGTTGTGGGTACAGCTGGACCAGCGCTCTGTTTTTATTTATTTTTTAGAACTTTTTAATAAGATATAACACCGCTGCAATAATGAAGCTACGTTGATGCATGCTTGTTATAACTCCGCATGCATTCAAGGCGGATACTTCAGTGACGTCAATGCCCATATATGGAGAGGGGCAGATTTTCCCGGAGCTGCTGCTAAAAACTGCTAAAAAACATGAAATAACACATTGAGCGTTATTTCTCTACAATATAAATAAACGCTCCTGTTTCATTATTTAATTAACTACTAAATATTAATGCCGATGCAATTTGAAAACATGGTGGGTCATGTCCTTTAAAAAATAATAATAAGAAGAAGACAGAGGAGAAGCTATGTCAGTATGCATGGGTAAAAAATGACTGAGGCAGAGCAGGGGATGGGTTATAGAAGGAGATGAGGGTGAGAAGGGTGAGGCATAAAACTCTCAAGTCTGGGCCTGGACCTGGTTCCCTGTCTGGGCATATCCAGTCCTGTCAGTTTCACATTTTGCCCTCTTCACCCCCCTCCTTCCACTCTTTTTCCCCTCATCCCCAACTTTCTAGGACGTCATCTCCTCTGTGGATAATTTCACTCCTGTCCTCCCTTTCCCTTTTTATCTGCTTTGAACCTTCATCTGTCCAAGAGCCTTTTAAGCTTCATAAAAAACAAACATCGTATCCAAATGAATCTTTTTATACGTGCTGAAAAAATAAGGAGAGGGGGGAAAAAAAGCTTTGGTCTGTGAGTGTTTACCTTCGCTGTGGTGGTTTGGAGATGTTGCCAGCACTAATTTAATTCATGTGTACTGTACTGGCTTAGTCTCCCCCTTTTTTTTGTTTTGTTTTGCAAAAGAGCCTTATGTAATTGGGAAATGCTTTACGTTTGAGGTTTGATTTTAAGACATGCTTTGACCTAAGCTGCTCCTAAATAGCCTCACTGTTTTCATTCGATTGCTAAAGTAAATTAGTTTTCAGAAACTGCCCTGAAAATTGTCTGCTGCTATCTTAAAGCTGTATCACTGCTGCTTGTTCTCCTGAGTTTCAATGAACGGCAAAGTGAGCTATTCTTTATTGAGTTCTAGATGTCAGTAGCGATTTAGGATAGAACAATGTTAGAGGATGAGTAAACTTACTTTTCAGAAAGCTATACTGTAGTATAGATTCATGATTCTCAATCTGTGGTACAAGTACCCGGTACTAATATTCAGGAGCTCCTAGGGTCTGCAGAAGGAATTTTGCTATGATCAATTTGAAGGTTAAATAACAAGTTGATTAAAGGTTCAGTCTGCAGTTTTTGGTAGAACGCAGCACTTAGGAAAATTTTCATCTGGGAAAGAATTCTGGTCCCTCCCCACTCAGAGCCATATATGGCTCAGCTCGCTCTTGCTGTCAGTGAAATTCAGCTCTGCTTCCGAATGCTCCGCCTCCACTACATTTCCTCTCAGCAGCTGCGAAGTTCTGTGATTATATGTTAATAAAACGTTCTAAAAAATAAAATAAAAACAGGGAGCGCTGGTCCAGCACACCAGAACACCAGGAAATCTGCAGAGCCTCGCGCAGCCACGTTGAACCCGAGTTTAATTCGCTCGTGACAAATTCATTCATTTCCTGAATGTTTCTGTCATGACTCAGCGGAGGATGAAGCGATCACTTGACTTTTGGCAAAAAAACAAAAGAAAAGTCCAGATCAGGGATGAAGAAGGGGAATTTAATACATTTGTGTCACATACAAAACAGTTTTGCATCGCTTTGCAATTATTTCAACGAGAACCTGCGCGGCCGCTGCGGGCTGGGACAGGGGGGCGTGGGTTAGGAGCGTGAGAAGTGAGAAGCTCTGTTTTTATTGGCTGGTTAAAAACTCTGTTTTTATTGGCTGGTTAAAAACTCTGTTTTTATTGGCTGGTTAACGGCGGGTCACTGTGGCTTTTTTGAAATTCTTATTTACCACCTGGAGAAGCAAGGGGACTATAGTTTTTTTCAGAGATTACTTTGTCTAACATCAGCCTGTCAGGAGATAGTGACAGAGTGAAGAAATATGTTAAAAATATATTTTTAGACAACTTACAGACTGCTCTACAGAACTACAGACTGTAGCTTTAATGGCTGAGCTGTGACGCAAGTTAAAAAGCTGAGATGGCCATAAAGACTAGCTGCCTTAGCACTAAGGATGGGGCCGATCCAATCCGGTATCGGCCTCCGATACCAGCATAATTTACGTATCAGATTTTTGATCCAAGCTGCCGATATTTTCCGATCCATGATGCACGTTAGCTTCAAGCTATGGAATGGATTTCCTGAACAGAGGCGTGTCTCATGAACCCAGAGTAACAAGACCCACCTCAAATTCAGGAAATCCATTTCATAGTTTGCAGCCAGCTACAGCATGAGGACTGAGTGAGTACTCAGTTGGGCTTGTTTTCATGGAGCTGGTTGCTTGTTTCTGTTGCGAGATCTGGCAACACTGGTGAGTAGCATCTTAGCTAGCAGCTAGCCGACTTTTCATCGTAACATGTCCGCTGTGTGGAAGTATTTTACACTAAGCACCGCAAGACAGCAACGTTCAATGTCTGCAGAGGCATAGCGCCACATTAAACCTCGGTCAAGTTAGTTTTACGTTGGACATTCGAGCTCCGTGGCTTCAGCGGTGTGTTTTTCTTTTTCAATCCGGGGTGGGCGCTCTGATTTCGGGCAGCTGCTCTTAGCTTGTCCCTCCACCGAGACGGAGACGCCGCTGGATGCGTCGGGATGCGTTGGGATGCCTTTGTTTTGGTTCAGCGAGAGTGGCGTCCCGCTGAAGCCACGGAGCTTGACTGTCCAACGTAAAACTAACTTGACCGCAGTCCAAGATATAGTTTACCCTCCAGGAGATATTTATCAGTACAACAGTAGACAATTATAAAAAAGCATATTAACTAAAAATTACAAGAAAACTGTATAAAAAAAGAACATAAACAGCTACATTATAAAGCGATGTAAAATACTAAAAACAGGAACAGGTGCCTCTATACCAACATCAACTACCTCATACATATACTGTGTACTACATCAACTTATATGCTGCTGTGCCACTCTTTGCAAATGTCAACGCTAGAAACTTCAGTTTATTTTATAGATTTACGTTTTTATACTTTTCATACTACTATGCAAAAACTCAGGACAGTATTACACTTTTATTATTTCATTTTATGCTTATGTTCATTGGGTGTTTGGTGTTTTAGGGGTGTTTGGTGTTTCAGTGTTGGTGTAAATTTTCATACTTTTATACTATTATGAAAAAACTCAGGACAGTGTTACACTTTTTTACTATTTTATGCTTATGTTTATTAAATGTTTTAGTGTTTAGTGTTTAGATGGTTACTGTTGCACCGAGGGACTGAGAGAAACGCAATTTCGGTCCTGTGTATGTCCTGTACATATTGCAGTTCTGACAATAAAGTTGACTTTGACTTTTGACTTTGAGGTGTGTGTTGGTTTCTGCCACGAACTTAGCAGATGGAAAGCTATTTAATATTTTATTTAATTAATTTATTCATTCATTTAAAAGAGACAAAGCAAATTCATCAAAAAGAAAACATTGAATGAAAAGAGTGCAGAAAGAAGAAAAAAAATCTTATATCACCCCATTATTTAAAAGAATATATAAAATTACTTTAAACAAACAATCACTTAAATTAATCACTTTAATATCCATTTTGAAGCTAGGAATAAAAAAAAAAACACGTTTTGTGTTAGCAGAATTTAATCATAACTTTGAAACTTATCCTACATTAATAAAACTTACCTCAAGTTGCCTTTATGGACATGCATACATATATGTGTACACATTGTACTTGAGAGGAGATTATTACAGCCTCATCTAAAATCAATGATAATGAGGATATCGGAACTGGATCGGTATCGGCCGATACCCAGATTTAAGTATCGTGATCGGAAGCAAGAAAATGTGGATCGGTGCATCCCTACTTAGCACACTACAAATATTGCTCCAAATGAAACAACTTGAAACAAAACAAGAAAAAATCTTTTGGAAGCTGGAGTGGATGATGGTTCCTTCAGCAACATTTATTGCACCTATAGGTGTCAGGACCAGACCTGCAACAAAAAGGACAAAACGTGAGGAAATTGGACTCAAGTTATCACAGATTTGTTTTTAGTTGTTCTGGGGCAAAGGATGTGATACAACCACAGTAAAAAGTATGTGATATTTTGTAGTGGTTGATTATTAAAATCTGAAAATAAGCTTCCACTACTGTGTTTTAATGTCTGCCGTAATTATAGTTCTCAGAATGCTATTTCTATTTGTTTTAGGTAGTTCAAAAAGTTTCATAATCACTGGTTTAGATTTTTAGAAATGGGGTTCTGTGGAAAAGTTATGAAAAATAATGTCCTACCTGTTGTAGAAAGCTCTTTGAACAGCCAGAATTTGACCAAATTCATGAGCTAATGTTGTCAGTTTTGTTTCACAGCTAAAACAATTAATTGATATTCTTGTTGAAAGTGCTAGAGCTGCCACTGCTGCTGCTTTTTCAGAAAACACTCAGTATAATTTTTTTTTTTTAATTTTTTTTTTTTCCATTTACAGATGGCCTCCCTTCACACCTTATAGCCATCCTCTCACTCCAATATGTATTTTTTTAAATTTTTTTATATATATATATTTTATTTTATTTTATTATTTTTTTATTTTTATTTTTTTAAGAGAGAAAGAAAGAAAAGAGAGAGTAAGACAACAAAACAACAATTATCCACAAAAAGAGCACAAGGCAAACACACCGAACCTCCGTCCACAATCCTGCAAAGCACATGACAGAACACAGCAACGAAACATACATGCATAAAGACTGATAATATTCATGACCCTGCAGAAGATTTCTATAAAAACACATACCCATACCTACAAATATATATACAGTATACATACATATACATTTATATTCATTCATATACCCATCTACATATCTGCATATATCTACATATACATCCCTGCATCCATTTGTGTGTGGTTGTGAGCATGCATAAGTGAATAAGGTTCCTCCAATAGAACATTTAGTAGCGACTGTGAAGCATCAGAGACCCGTCCCCCCAAAGCCCGAGACAGACGAAGGGGCGATCAGAGCCCAAGACCCCAGGAAGGACCCCGAGCCCAGAGTCCCAAGGACCACCCGAACAGGACGAGCCACTCGTCCACTCCCCAGATCCGACCAAGGGGAAGAACCGGGCGAACCCCACCAGCGACCACACACAATGACCCCCCGGGGTCAACTGCGACAAATACACAGGCCCCTTACGGAGCCCCCTGCACCGACGTAGCCCCAGGGCCGGTCACCGAGGCCTGGGCACCGGGGACGCCCATCCCTCAGGCCCAGACCCGACAGGACCAGAGGACACGAGCCCCACCAGGCAGCCACCAGGCCGAG
>JBBPBX010047427.1:0-11850 GCA_038048925.1 Garcialebias charrua | reverse complement strand
TTGTGACACAGCAGAGGTAGACCTCACATTCCCCACACCTTGTCCCCATTCTCTCAGAGGCCATGTTGCATAAAGTTGTTCTTGGAATCGTGTTACACCCCCCCAGTTATTGAATAAGAGACACTTCCCAGAGATTTCACTTTGCACACTTGCTTTATCGATTTGCACGTACAGTATAGAATAAAAGTGGCTGGGTTCGGTGAGCAAATGTGAAAGAAGTTGGTTTCACATGCGTTTCGGTGCCATAATATCCCCGTCCAGGAAATGACTGTGAGACAGACTCACCCCTCCCAAAGCTGGAGCCGTACCACAGTACTCAGTCTGAACTCTACAGTAAGGAACGAGCAATCCTGCAATGCTATACGTGTGATATAAAGCCTGCATGAATAGTGTACTCAGACATTTTGATGTCTAAAGGTACAAGCCGGGAGTGGATCACATCAGTCCGGCTTCTGGAGATAAAAACTAGTTCAACGTTGCAGCTTTTTTGCAGTTTATACAATAATTATACTAAAACTGCCTTTATCTTATAGTTGTATAGGAAAAACCAGAGAAAGCAGGAAAAGCCTTTGGGCTTTCTTTTAGATTTCCTCTGATCTAGAGCTGAGAACTGGTTCACAAATAAAACTTGCATTGTGCAAAAGTCTTGAGTATCCCCTAAGGCCTACGTGATGTTGCAAAATGCTGCAGAAAGAAAAGCTTTGCAGAGCATGGTGAAGGCTGCACAGACGTCTGTTGGAGTCAGCCTCCCCACCATCACAGACATTTATACCTCCAGATGCAGGAAGAGAGCCACCTGCATCATGAAGGACCCCACTCACCCAGCACACACACTTTTTGCCCCACTCCCCTCAGGACAGAGGTTTAAGTGTAGAACCACTAGACTGAGGAACAGCTTCTACCCTGAGGCTGTAGACTCATGAATATCTAACCAGAATACGTAATCAATGTGGGAAAAAAAATCACATCATGCTGCTGCTGATCTGTTTCTTGTTGCTGCTGATCTGTTTCATGTTGCTGTGTTCATTCTTGCTCATCTGCTCACACAGACTCATGTTCGTGCTGCTGTTCGGCCTATTGTTTTTGTACTACTGGTGCTTAGTGTATTACAAAGTATTTAGTTGATGTTTTTCTTAGTTCATATCTTAGATCTTATTACTTTTTTTTCTTTTACATTTTATTGTTGGATGTAACTGGGACCCTGTGTACATAATCTCGTTCCATCACATGTACCACATGTGGTGCAAATGACAATAAAGATTCTCACTCTGACTCTGATGTTGCATGACCAACTGTGGTGTCCCAATCTTAACTTTGGGAACCATTTTTATGCCCTCGTGTACAAAGATATAATGTGTCTCTTGTGTCTTGTCAGGTCTTAGCTGGATTAATGTTCTTATTTCTGAAAAAAAAAAAAAATGATTTACAGATCTGTACACTATTTATTCATCTGTTGTAAATACATGTAGTGTTTTGGATCTGACACATTTTGTTTTGTCCTTTACTTGTCCTCTTTTTTTGCACACATGACACAGTACGTATTCTGTTATGGTCAGGTACAAGGACTGCACAGAAAACATTTGTGGTTAAAACAACCAAAGTCTAAAGAGAAACTTTGAAAACCCTTCAGAAACCCACAAAGTTTTTAATAAAGTGTAGCTGCTTGGAAGCAAAGTGTAAGTGAGACCAAGCCATTTTTCTTAAATCTCAAATATTACATGAATTTTAGGGAGTGGCCACCAAAGCGTTGTGTGTGTGTGTGTGTGCTGGGTAAACCTGGTATTTTAAAGATTTAGGCAGGTGCCTGTGCTTTGCATTCCTGACCTGACCTTATGCTCATTTATGCTGCCGCCGGTAGGGAAGGTCTGCCTCTGCAAATGTGGCAAAGCTTTGTTGAATGTGCTTTGTATGTCTGTGGCGTGTTCGTCTATCAACACACCTGCACAAGTGCACGTTTTTTTTATTCAAAGACCACAACTCGTAATCTTTTAAAGCCCCCAAAGTGCAATAATCTCACGTTCACTGTTGTTTAAGTGCATTTTCTTTGATAAGATTAGTCTTTGCATGGGTGCACTTCCACAGTCAAAAGAATGCAGCCACCCCCCACAACACACACACACACACACTACTAACATGTGTTATCTGCACTGCTCCAAGGTAAAGTGGAAAAAAGGAAGTTTTTGTTTAAAGAAGTTCAAACTTCCCGTGCAAATCTAAGAAATGTACCACCTCCACAAATATTGCGTGAAAATCATTGTGCTGTAATCTTAATGTTGGCGTGAGTCAGCTGGAATGACAGCGTTCTGTGTGGGAGTAGAGCTGTCACTTCCGAAATACACATCCAGCAATCCGAGCAAAACAGACACAGCTGGTTGGTGGGCTGACGACAGGACGAAAAGCTGGCACGATTGTGCTACTTGATCATGAGCATCTTCTATGAGACGTTCTTTTATTGAAGGCTCTTACTACATTGTTGGCCTGAAGTTTAGTTGTGAACAACAGTAACACTTTTATTTTTTTACTGACTGCTTCCCTCCTTCTCCTTCTTTTCTTTCGTCTCCCCACCTCCTTTCTTTCCTCTCCTGATTTCCTGCCGAGCGTAGTGCGGCTACGCCCCTGCTTGGCTGGCGATCCAACTCCAGACCCCACAGTTGCACCCGGGAGTCGGAGGATTGCATCACTGCCTGTGGGGGGAGAGGCCGCAGGAATTGATTAAAAGGAGGAGGGTCTCCAAAAAAGACATAGGGGAGACAGTGAGAAAGAGGGAAAATGTGAGGATGAAGTTGAGAGGGAGCAGAGATGAGGCAGCTTTTATGTTTACATGGAACAGTGGGGGAGCAGAGGTGGAACGTTCTCACTGCTGGACGCTGGGAGGATAACCAGAGCGTATTAAAGGTTAAAGTGTAAGGTGGGGTGGAGACGTTTGTCATGTATTTTTTCTTTTTTTTTGTTGGGTATGTGAAACTAATGCTGCGTTCATTGGTTCCTGCCGTAGTTTGCCACCCTAACACACAGGGGTGTTGTGAAATGCCCCACATTATTGTAACATTACTCACCGCTCCTCAAAGCCTTCAGTGCTGTTGTGTGAAGTTCCAAAGACATTACTATTGGACATCATCACCGTCAAAACAGTCATCAACCTCTAATTTCTATCCTGAAACAGATCAAAATTGTTTGTTATCAAAAGAGTCAAATCAACCATTCAAGCTGGGAGGAAACCAAAGCTGTGACTGAAAAACACACGTGTCTACACGTGGGCTCTCTGTCAGGGCTCAATGGACAGTTTAGTTTGGAGTTTAAAAATGTAACTTTGACTAGTGGGGAGGCGAGTGTCTTAATCTCACAATGTAAAATCTCAGTCAAGTCAAATAGCTCTTTAGATCAGGGGTCTGCAACCTTTATGATCCAAAGAGCCATTTCTGTCTCTTCACTCACTAAATTAAAATGTCCAGAGCCACAAAACTTACCACAACTATGATCATCCACTGGTGGCCCGTGGACCACTTTAAGTTTGTTGCGGGAGGCTTTTTAGGCCAGTAGGAGTGACATAAAACTAAAAACATCTAATGATTTTAAACAATCATTGATATTTAAAGACAAAGGAAAAGACAGGATTATTGTAAAGAAAGATTTATTTTTATAAAAAATAATTTAAAGGGGACCACATGTAAGTATTTAAAAATTTTATGTTATGTCTGTGTGCTATCTTGACAATATTAATTCATTTTAATACACAAAATAATTCTTAGATAATTAATTATACCCTTTTTAATTCTGCCAGTTTTAACTTTCGTTTTGAACGACCGGTTTCTGATAGAAGTTCTGAAGTCCACGCCCTTCAACGATCTGTTTACGCCCTCTGCACAGCCAGTATCTGTAATGTGTTGTTGTTTTAAAATTAGCTCGTTTTTTATTACTCATTTGACTTACTGTTAGTGTTAGCTTAAGATAACTTACCGAAACCCGTCTGAGCGCGCCGCAGTTTGCTGCTCCTTTTAGCATGAGACCACCCGAATCCGATGCTAATGTTAGCTTGTTCCTCTTCCGGTTTTCGCCAGCTCCGCTCGTTGCACGCGGAGACTTTGAGAGTTATCGCTGTTCCAGTCAAGACACACAAAGTTCACCAAGTGTCTCCCGTAAATTAATCGGTAAAGAGAAGGTCCTCGCTGTTGCGAGGCTTCTGCCAGGCTGCTGCGAGGCTGCACAGTTGAAGCTCCGCTCCATCGCGCCAGAAGAGGGGCTCGTTGACGCCGGTCCCTACGTCGGGGGTCTGCTCGTTTAATTTTTGCCGGCTGCGCGTTTGGAGCGATCGCAAATACACTAAAAATTGAACTAAAACATAAAAATAACAATTATACTTTATTTATAAAGCCATTTAAAAAACCACAGCTGCAACAAAGTGCTGTACACATGAAATTAATAACATATAAACAAAAGATGAGATGAAATCATGAAAAACAACAGTCATGTGTTTAATACAGAAGTGGGTTGAGCCTAACCAGGGGTTGCTAGGTGAGGGGCTGGACTCATGTTGGGGTGGGTTGTCCTCGCGCCTGTGACGTCACAAGCGCGATTGACTTCCAGTTTATTTCAAAAACGAGCCGTTTTTATCACAGTAAAATAAATCTACTTAGAGTAAATAAACCACTGGGTGCATTTTTTTGGCCTTTGGACTGTTTTTTTATGAAGTAAATACCCAAAGTTGAGTAAAAAAACATTAAAAAGTGAATTTTGAATGTGTGGTCCCCTTTAAACAATGGTGACACAAATTTCAGTTTGCATATCCAATGTAAGTTTTATTCGTTCAAGGCAGTCAAATTTTATAATTTTATTATTAGTAAAGGCTCCGGCAAAGCTCAGCGTACTGCCTGTACGCCACTCTACGCGCGCATTATGTGCGCACGCGTTCGCTGGCACAGCTCTGCTTTCGTTCTCACGTTAAATGCTCGCGTTTTCGCTCCAAATCCTTGTTGTAATTTTAGCAGCTGCGCGCAGAGCAGGACAAGCTGAGGTCGCTGATTGGTCACTTGCTGACACGCCTACTGAAATGATTGACAGCTCGGGTGAGAGAACTCATGAGCAGCCCGCTGCGGTGTTCTGCTGCGGTGTTTCTACTTTACATGTTAATAAAAAGTTCTAAGAAATGAAAATAAAAACAGGGAGCGCTTTTCCTGCAGCCCACAGCCCACCATACCATACCATTTTATTTATAAAGCACTTTAAACAGGAACAAGTCCACACAAGGTGCTGGACAAACAAACACGCAACAGGCAACACAGACAATGAAGTACAACACGAAAAACATAAAAACATTGCAGATCATAAATAAGACGATCCAATACAAATCAGGAAATATTTAAAACCTCGCGCAGCCAGGTAGGACCTGAATTCATTCATTTCAGTCATCGAGTGAACGGAGGAAGAAGCGATTACTTGACTTTTGGCAAAAAAACAAAAGAAAAGGCCCGATCAGCGATAAAGAAGAGGAATTTAATTCATTTGTGTAACATACAAAACAGTCCGGCCACGGCCAGTTTATTGTGAGACAACGCGCATCGCGTACGCGGTCGTAAAAAAAGAGCTTTGCGCGTTCGTGCCCTGCGGGGCTACGCTTGTGCCTCTGCGTACGTACGTCGTACAGAGGCATACTGCATGTACGCTGAGCTCTACCGGGGGCTTAAGACTGAGAGTTAAGCCCCCGGTAGAGCTCAGCGTACATGCAGTACGCCTCTGTACGACGTACGTACGCAGAGGCACAAGCATAGCCCCGCAGGGCACGAAGGCGCAAAGCTCTTTTTTTACGACCGCGTACGCGATGCGTGTTGTCTCACAATAAACTGGCCGTGGCCGGACTGTTTTGTATGTTACACAAATGAATTAAATTCCTCTTTTTATCGCTGATCGGGCCTTTTCTTTTGTTTTTTTGCCAAAAGTCAAGTAATCGCTTCTTCCTCCGTTCACTCCATGACTGAAATGAATGAATTCAGGTCCTACCTGGCTGCGCGAGGTTTTAAATATTTCCTGGTGGGCTGTGGGCTGCAGGAAAAGCGCTCCCTGTTTTTATTTTTATTTCTTAGAACTTTTTATTAACATATAAAGTAGAAACACCGCAGCAGAACACCGCAGCGGGCTGCAGCGGGCTGCTCATGAGTTCTCTCACCCGAGCTGTCAATCATTTCAGTAGGCGTGTCAGCAAGTGACCAATCAGCGACCTCAGTTTGTCCTGCTCTGCGCGCAGCTGCTCAAATTACAACAAGGATTTGGAGCGAAAACGTGAGCATTTAACGCGAGAACGTAAGCAGAGCTGTGCCAGCGAACGCGTGCGCACAGAATGCGTGCGTAAAGCGGCGTACAGGCAGTACGCTCAGCTTTGCCGGAGCCTTTACCAGATCCATATACTGTACTGTACCAAGATAGCTGAATTTGGGCACTAGTGACCCCCGTAACCTGAAAAGGAAGAAGCAGGTAAAAGATAATGTGGATGGGTGGAAATTTGAACAATAAACTATGCAGGTCTAATCTTGTTTTTTAATTGTGGAAAAATTAAGTATCCTACTTTAAAGAAATAAAGCATAAAGTTAAAGTATGTTTTATTCCTTGAATTAGTACTAGAATTCACAAATTTGCTAAATAAATTACATGAAACTGTTAAACTGGCACTGGCAGTGGTTTGTCCATTTTGGTCAAACCTTGAAAGAGCCGCTGCAGAGGAACCAAAGAGCCACAGGTTGCAGACCCCTGGTATAGATCATTCATGCCTTTTAATTTCTACATTTGACTGAGAGGAAAATCTGCTCGCTCGAGTGTTGTCTACTTTTTAAAGTATTTAAGTCAAACGAAGTGTTGGTGTCAGGAATTTTATTCTAAATAAGCCAAACACAGGAGTGCAAAAACAAGTTTTTATTTAGTTGGCTGCTGGTTGCTTGATGGGAGGAGTCAGGGTCCAGGCGGGAGTCCATTCTTAAAGACAGCGAGGTTAGTGACTTTAGCCAGAATGAGGAGGTTCCGTGGGTTATTGTAAAAGTCACTAATCTTCTCAATCTTGTAATGTGGCAGGTGCTGTTGATCTGCTGCCGGTGATGTCACTCATGCAGAGTGAGCTGCTACAGCGGGGAAGACTAAAGACGTGATCCAGGCAGGGGAAATCCAGATACATGGTCCGATAGTCATAGCAGGGGTCAAGCACAGGTAAACAGAGAGCAGAAACCAGAGCCAAGTCGTGATCAAAAAGTGTAGTCAAAGGGGAAGGCGCAGAGTCAGAAACCGTGGTCAAATGAGCATATTAAATCCAAAAGGGTCAGACGAGGTGAGGCGTCAAACAGGTGAGGGTTCAAGCCAAGACAAGGATACAAGGCTATGGAAACAGGATACTGTACTATGAATGGCTTTACTATTAGGAACTATACTATTTTTTTTACTATTAGGGACCATGGAAGGTATAATAATTTGGCAGGGACTGAGAGTGAGCATGGAGCTTAAATAGAGGCTGAACAGGTGCATGGAATGAAAGCTGATTGCTGTGCTTAGGCTGAGGGGTCGTGGTGAACGGTTGACTGACAGGAGCTGATGTGAGCAATGATAGATGGGTGATAAGCAAAATACAGCAGGGAAACAAACAATGGCATGAGGGGTAGAAACTATGTCAGGTGACATGGCTAGGAGAACACAGCAAGAAGGCCGGATTATGGCAGGATGGGCAGAAACATGGCATGAGGAACAGAGGCGTGAGCTGATTAGGGGTTAGCAGGGGCTGCTGACCATTACAGTTAGTAGCTATGTTTCCATCCAATTTAAATTCGATTTTTGAGCGAATTTTAGAAAATTTCGCTAAAATGTAAATTAAAATTATGAGGATCAGAAGTGTTTCCATTAACTGGCTTGAAGCGCATCTGCAATGCCACGCAAAGCGTCTCTACGTCAGACGTCAGCGTCATTACGTCACACGTCAGCGCCATACGTCAGACGTCAGCGTTACGCACTTCCACAGTAAACAGGAAGTAGCGTTTGAAAACAGACATCTCGGCAAAATGGAGAGAATATTTCAGGTATGTGTTGCTATCGGGCAAGTTGTATTTATTCTGTCATGCCAACTAGTTTTAGCGATGTTACATGTTGTCCGGAGCGGAAACAGCTGATCAGTCACGTGACGTGAATGTTCGCTGCGGCAGAACTGAGTCGGCTAATCTGTTTCCATCTGTCGTTTAGCCGACTCAGCTCTGAATCGACTCCCCAAAAACTACCTCAAGCGAGCGTATAAACTTTAGAGCGACTTAGAGGAAGTTAACTCGAATTATGCCGTTTCCATTTAGCTTTTCTGATGCGATGCTTCATAATGCGCACCTAGAAACCTTGATGGAAACACGCCTATTGCTGCTGTCAGTTCTGTCTCACCAGAAGTTGAGTCAATAAAGGTTTCTCCACTGACAACCTTTTTTTTGTTGCAGAATTTGGTATAGGCAGCATGGTGGTGCAGTTGGTGCTGCCGCCTCCCAGCGAGCAGATCACCCGGTTCAAATCCTGGCCCAGGACCTTTCTGGGTGGAGTTTGTATGTTCTCTCCGTGCATGCGTGGGTTTTCTCCATGTACTCCGGTTTCCTCCCACAGACCAAAAACATGCATGATAGGCTGATTGGTAACTCTAAATTGTCCCTCCCTATAGGTGAGAGAGTGAATGGCTGTTTTGTCTCATTTGTATATGTCCCTGTGATGGACTGGTGTCCCCCACCTCTCACCCAGTGACTGCTGGATATGGACACCAGTGACCCCCGTGACCCAAAAAGGAAGAAGCAGGTTAAAGATAATAAATGGATGGATGTATAGATTTAATAGGTTTTTGTGCTTTATATTTAAAATATGCCTAAAGTTTTACTGATGTTGTAAAAGTAAAAGTACCTTATATAAAGTGCTTTACGTAAAATGATTACTTAAAACACAATAAAAGTGCAGTATATTCAGTGCCCCCTTAACCTGCTGGTAGGCTCCTGGGCTAAGCGGTCCTGCAGGCCCTCTCCCTCTCAGGTGGAGTCAGTAGCCGTGTTTCCATCAAGGTTTCTAGGTGCGCATTTTGAAGTATCGCAGCAGAAAAGCTTAATGGAAACGGCAAAATACGAAGTTACTTCCTGAAATTCGCCAAAAAGTTTATACGCTCGCTTGAGGTGGTTTTTGGGAGCTGCGAAACCGAGCAGCTGCGCAAAACGACAGATGGAAACACATTTGCCGACTCGTGCTGCCGTAGCGCACATTCACGTCACGTGACTGATCAGCTGTTTCCGCTCCGAACAGCATGTAACTCGCTAAAACTAGTTGGCATGACAGAATAAATACAACTCGCCCGATAGCAACACGTACCTGAAATATTCTCTCCATTTTGACGAGATGTGTGGCCGGGTTCTGTTGTCAACCGCTACTTCCTGTTTACTCTCTGGTTTACTGTAGACATGCGCAGTGCTGACGTCTGACGTAATGACGCTGACGTCTGACGTAATGACGCTGTGCGCGGCTTGGAAGAAGCGCTTCAAGCCAGCAGATGGAAACACTTCTGATCTGCATTAATTTGTATTTACATATTTGCGAGGTAGCTCAAAATTCGAAATGAAAATGGATGGAAACAGGGCTAGTGAGCATCCCTCTGCAGGTTATTAAGCTTCGATACGCTCCAGTTTTTTTTCAACCTTGTTATAAAATAATATATTACTTTATTTTGAGTACTGTTCTCAAACTTCTTCCTCTGACAGAGCTGTCAATCGATCATTGAAGGACACGCCTCCAATGTAGCAACACACATTCTGATTGGTCAGCTCATGGAGCTTTGGCCACTCAGCCCACGTGGTGGATCAATCGGCTGCCACAATCATGCATTTGAAGTGATTGAGAGAAACCCAGGTGCTGCGGTGGCTTGGTGGTTGGTGCTGCAGTTCTGCACCGCAAGGCTGTGGGCTCAAGTCCAGGCTGTGTCAGGAAGTGCATCTGGCATAAAAACTGTTGTCAAATCTTTTATGCATGTTTGCTCGCAGTGCCAACACCTGAGAAAAGGGATCAGCTGATAGAAACTTACTACAGTATATGTAACCTGGTACAACATAGATAACCAGTTAGAAATTACAACTTGAAAATCTAGAATCATTTTTCAAAGTTTTGCACCAAATCAAACATGTCATTTCAAACTGTTTGGATGCCATTTGGAGCGTTGCTCATTTTTTCCGGTCTCCTTTGGATAACAAACCACAGCACGACCCGCCCTCCTCGTTCTGCGCCTCCATCCCTCCCTCCTGTCACCTTCCCTCCCTCTCTGCCTTCTGCCTGGAATTCCTCCGTGTCTGAAAACTCTGGCTGGAGGCCATCAGTAGCTCACTGAGAAGCTTCCTGTTGCACTCTCCTTAAATCTATCCCTCCCTTTTACCCTTTCCTTTATATCCTCCCTCTTTTCTCCTCTGCTCCTTGTTTCGTCTCGTCTTTCCTCTCATTGTTTCCTCTCTCACACTTTTATTCCTAGTTTATTAATTTCTCATCTCCTTTCAGAACAGCGTAAGAAAAAGTGGTTGTTGAAGGAGATTACTGTTCTGTGACCGCAGCGAACGGGTGGATGAGTATGGAATAAGAATATCCTTCAGATAATCTGGTGAAGTTCCGTGTAAGCATTGATGTGTAATGAGAGCAGTTTTGTACTGAATTCTGTAGGCGACAGGAAGCCAATGAAGGTTATGGAGAATGGGCGTAATATGTTCAAATTTACGAACTCTCAACAAGATCCTTGCTGCACTGTTTTGAATATATTGAAGTTTCTGAAGGTTTTTGCCAGGGATTCCAATAAACAGGGAGTTGCAGTAGTCGAGCCTGGAGGAGACAAAAGCATGGACGAGCTTCTCAGCATCGGAAAAAGTTAGGGATGGGCGAAGTCTGGAGATGTTTCGAAGATGGAAGAAGCAAGTTTTAAACAGATGCTTAATGTGATTTTCAAATGTAAGATTGGAGTCCATTTTTATTCCAAGATTAGTAACAGAGGTGGAGAGGGGGATGTCTTGTCCAGAAAAGGAAAGTGTTGTTATAGGAGATGTTTGTACCTGGTGAGGGGTGCCAATCAGTATGGCCTCAGTCTTGGAGCAGTTTAATTGAAGAAAGTTCTGATTCATCCATGCCCTAATTGCCTCCAGGCAGGCAGAGAGGGCAGTGAGTGAAGATGGAGATGACAAGGTGGAAGATGAGGATGCTCCAGTCCTGATGTAAAGCTGTGTATCGTCGGCATAACAGTGAAAAGAAATGTTGAACTGATTAATAATTTGACCTAAAGGCAGCATGTAAAGGGAAAACAGCAGGGGCCCCAGAACTGACCCCTGAGGGACACCACAGGAGACACAGACTGTCTGGGACGTGGCGTTGCCAAGACTAACACATTCCAGCCTATTGGAGAGGAAAGATTTGAACCAGTCCAGGACTGTGTCGCAGAGACCGACCTCCACATGAAGACGGTGGAGGAGGATACTATGGTCCACAGTGTCGAAGGCTGCAGTGAGGTCAAGGAGGACAAGGATGGAGGGAGAGCCAGTGTCAGCAGCCAAGAGGACATCATTGGTAACCCTCAGCAATGCAGTCTCTGTACTGTGAGCTGCCCTGAATCCAGACTGGAACTTCTCATACAGGGAGTGTTGTTGTAGGTGATCCTGCAGCTGAGCAGCAACAGCTTTTTCCAGCACTTTAGACAGAAAAGGGAGGTGTGAAATTGGGCGGTAATTAGAAAAAATGTCGGGATCCAAATTAGATTTTTTCAGAAGAGGCCTAATGATGGCGGTTTTTAGAGGCAGTGGAACATGACCAGATTGTAGAGACTGATTTATTATTTGAGTGATAAGTGGG